>BQNB010171838.1:0-13522 GCA_026074375.1 Tanacetum coccineum
ACCTACTCGTAAAGATCATTTCCTGTTACTATTTATGGACCAAATGCTTGAAAGACTCGCGGGAAAGGAATACTATTGTTTTCTAGATGGTTTCTTGAGATATTTTCATATTCTAATTGACTCGCAAGACAAAGAGAATACCACTTTCACTTGCCCTTATAGGACGTTTGCCTACCGACGCATGCCTTTCGGCTTATGTAATGCTCCGGGCACGTTCCAAAGGTGCATGATGGCCATTTTCCACGACATGATCGAGGAAACAATGGAGGTCTTTATGGATGATTTCTCGGTCTTTGGGGATTCTTTCTCCTCATGCCTTTCCCATTTAGACAAAATGCTCAAACGTTGCGAAGACACTAATTTAGTTCTAAATTGGGAGAAATGCCATTTTATGGTAAAGAAGGCATTGTTCTAGGACATAAGATTTCAAAGTCTGGGATAGAGGTCGACAAATCTAAAGTTGATGTTATAGCTAAACTCTCCCATCCGACTTCCGTTAAAGGCATTCGAAGTTTTTTAGGTCACGCCGAGTTCTATCGTCGATTTATTCAAGATTTTTCTAAAATCGCCCGGCCAATGACCCATCTTCTTGAAAAAGATACCCCTTTTTATCTTCTTGAAGGAAAGTATTAAAGCGTTTAATATACTTAAGAAGAAGTTAACCAAAGCTTCGATATTAGTTGCCCTTGATTGAGACCTACCATTTGAAATTATGTGTGATGTTAGTGATTACGCGGTAGGTGCAGTCTTGGGGCAACGTAAGACTAAACATTTTCAGCCTATACACTATGTGAGCAAGACTATGACCAATGCTCAAGCTCATTATACTACGACAGAGAAAGAATTATTAGCCGTCGTGTATGCTTTCGAGAAATTTCAACCTTATTTAGTCTTGTCGAAGACCATAGTGTATACGGGCCACTCGGCTCTCAAATATCTTCTTGCCAAGCAAGATGCTAAACCGAGATTGCTCCGGTGTATTCTCCTACTCCAAGAATTTGATGTCATTATTCGTGATAAAAAGGAGCTGAGAATCTCGCGGCCGACCACTTATCAAGACTTGAAAATCCCCACCAAGATGTTCTCGAAAACAAGGAAATTACCGAAACATTTCCTCTTGAGACTCTTGGTATGGTTACCTTTCGTGGTGATTTTAGTACCCCATGGTTTGCCGACATTACAAACTACCATGCAGGGAATTTTATTGTGAAAGGGATGTCGTCCCAACAAAAGAAAAAATTCCTTAAAGATGTTAAGCATTATTTCTAGGAAGACCCCTACTTGTTTAGAATTGATGCAGATCAAGTGATTAGACGGTGTGTTTTTGGCCAAGAAGCTGTTGACATCCTCACAACTTGCCATAATGAACCCACCGGGAGACATCATGGTGCCAACTACACCGCTAAAAAAGTCTTTGATTCCGGATTTTATTGGCCGACTATTTACCAAGATTCCCATGAAATGGTCACATGGTGTGACGCTTGTCAACGTCAAGGCAAAATCTCGCAAAAAGATGAAATGCCCCAAAATGCAATTCAAGTATGCAAGATCTTTGACGTTTGGGGCATCAATTTCATGGGGCCATTCCCGTCTTCTCGAGGGAATAAGTACATTCTCGTTGTCGTTGACTACTTGTCTAAATGGGTTGAAGCAAAAGCGCTCCCCACTAACGATGCCCGAGTTGTCGTTAAATTTTTGAAATCTCTCTTCGCCCGATTTCGAACTCCTCGTGCTATAATTAGTGATCGCGGTACTCACTTTTGCAATGACCAATTTGCAAAGGTCATGCTTAAGTATAGAGTCACTCACCTTCTTTCTACCGTGTATCATCCACAAACGAGTGGACAAGTGGAGGTTTCAAATCGTGGTTTGGAATGTATCTTGGAAAGGACCATAGGCGAAAATTGGGCTTCATGGTCCGATAAGTTAGACGATACTTTATAAGCCTTCCGTACCGCTTTCAAAACACCCATCGGATGCACTCCTTATAAGCTAGTGTACGGAAAGGCTTGTCATCTTCCTATCAAACTTGAACACAAGGCCTATTGGGCCTTGAAACATTGCGATTTTGACCTCAAGACTGCGGGTGATCACCGGAAAGTTCAAATGAATGAATTAAATGAACTCCAGGATCAAGCCTACGAGAACTCTTTAATCTACAATGAGAAAACGAAGAAGATTCATGACTCCAAGATTAAGAACCGCATTTTCAACATGGGTGTGGTGATCGAGGTTTTCTCTTCAATATCGACTAAAAGATTTTTCTCGGGCAAGCTCAAAACCCGCTGGACCGTACCATTCACCGTTGCTCAAGTTTTTCCTTATGGTACCATCGATTTATCTCAAACCGATAGACCAAACTTTAAGGTGAATGGTCATAAACTTAAACACTATTTTGGAGGGGACATACCACCAATGGTTGTCCCGGATCTTCAAACTTTCCTCATGGACCCATTAAATTCAGTCGAGTCCGGCTCCTGACTCGGATATAACACAAACAAGTGCTTCGGGGTGGCAACCCATACTTATCCTAGTAATAGTATATTAGTATGAATGAATTGTGATGTTAGGAGGATCGAAGTCTTCCTTTTCTTCTCGGGTTTCGTGTTATGTGTTTTATGTCTAGATTGCCCGATTTTAAAGACTCTCGTGCTCGTGGTTATTTGTTTCATGCGGTCACAATTTCGATCTTCTATTCCTTCGCATGCTTATTTATGGGAATCCGATATCCTAGATCTTATTGACTAACGTTTATCTATTAGCATAATTAATAAACGGCTTTAGATTTGCGTAGAGACCCCTTAATATTTGATTATGCCTTGAAATTAGTATGGGGGTGACAATCTCACATTGAGGACAATGTGTAGTTCTAGTATAGGGGGGATCTTTCGATTTGATCTTACTTGCATTTGCCTTGTCTTTACGTAACCCCGTTTTGCAACTAAAAATAGCAAAAATATGCCAAAATAAAAAATCTTCAAAGATATAATAAGTGTTTTGACACGTAGTTTTGTCTTTTTAAAGAATAAATTTTGACTTGATCGAGCATGTTGCGCTCTAGCTTGCCCCTTAACTTATATAAATTTAAGCTTTTGCTAGTCTTTTATACAAGAAGCTTTAAAACGCGAATTCTAGCTTGAAAAAGCCAAGAGTTTGCAAGTTTCCATGATAGACTTTAAATATGCAAAGCTTGTTTTATTAGACTAAGCATTCGCGGATCTTTTTAGTAAAGATTTTAAATTTGTGAAGAACGAGAAATGATAGAGTTTTATATAAGTTAGATGATAAGCATGGAGTAGTTAGAACTCTTTAGGGCTCATGGAGGTTAATTGTGGCTTTTTGCTCCCACCAGCTTAATAAACGTTATATAATTGTTGAATAAATAAAGTTGCTTTGGTTTTTGCGATTCTTAGTTTAGATCACTTCATAGAGATTCCTTCTGGTGAAATTTAAGGTACACATCGAGGTTTGCCTGTTTGTGGGTAAATAGGCCTTCCTGATTCCTGACAGGCGTCGCTACCAATTTGGCTAGTAGTTAAAAGACTACAGGACTGAAATTTGCTATATAATAATTAATGATAAACTGAAGCCGAAATAAGGACCAACTACATCTTGCCGGGCTCACACCGATGTGGTAGTCGTTTTAAGGGTGGAGGGAATTAATAATAATAAAAACTGTGGGCTATAAAAGTTTACTGCCATCTTGCCGGCTCACAAAACGATGTGGCAAGTCTCACATAAGGCACATAGAAATAAATCCAGGACTGATAAAGTTTGCTGCATCTTGCCGGCTCACAACCGATTTGCATAAGCCTTTAAAAAAAGTTCAGGATCAATCAATGGCCAAGGTCGAAATAAATTCCGGACCCAGGGTCGGCTCGCATACCGATGTGGCAGTTATTTAAAGGACAGTGGTTCAATAATGTTGCAATAATAATAATAATAATAAATCCAAATTTCGACTCCGGGGTTATCTAAAAAGGATAATCCCTAAATCATGCGAAATTGGAATCTTAATGTGGACCTTATTCTCACCACATCGTCTCTTTAGGAAAGGATTTCAAACTAATTGTGGTCTAAAGTGGGTTTACTTTATGTGAATAAGAATTTAATTTATTTGTCACTAATAATAATAATAAAATCTTTAGAGGATTTAGGAATAAGGGAGCATAAAGTAGCTATGCATACACAATTAGCATTTATGAGTAGTGTTAGCATCTTAACTTGTATTTAACAATGATTTAGTTTTTAAGCTTGGTTTGGGGCAGGTGAAAAATCAAGGAAGATGAATTTATCCTTTTAGTGTTTCTTGTTGCGTGAAGTTATGATATGTATGAATAATAATAAATGCATAAAAATAGCTAAACATGGAGCTTTTCAAAACTAGTGATTTCTTACTCCCCTTAGATGAACACTTAGCTACTTTTTGAGGTAATTAGTCTAAGGGGGTGGAAATTTTTGGTTTTCTAAGTGTGTTTATGACATTGCGTGAGGATACGGCAATAGCTTAGTATGGGGGATTTTGGTATGTGCTTAAATACACATGCCTTTTACCTAATAAAACGAGCTAAAAAGATCAATAATGAACGAAAATGACTTAAAAATGCATTGTATATGTATATTTTGTTATTTGTGTCTTGCAGGTATGGATATTAAATAAAAAAACTAAAACAAGACTAATACGGACAAAACCGAGCACAAGAATGGAAAGAGTACGAGAAATTAAAGCCGAAGGCATATTTATCTTTAATGGGCCAACCCGTACCCTTTTTAATGGGTCGGGTCAGCCCATTAAGATATTATAGTCACTAAACCTAAAACCAAAATGCCATAACCCATTTAACCAAAATCCATTTTCATTAAATCAAAATTCAGGCCCAAAACCATAAACCAGGCCCAAGTCTAAAAAAACGGGTCAACACACTTTTATAAAACACGGGTCAAACAGTTATAGTTTACTGTTTATCCTTTTACCCTTATCCCTCCATTTTCATTTTCACCCCAAACGAAATAGCAGGGTAAAATCAATCCACACACACGCTCTCCCATCCTTCTAGAAGTACAATCCTAACACCTCTGACATCCTCTATGTCTACGCTGGCAATCCCCAGCTGTTTGATTGGCTAATGGTGTGTGTTAATGATCCAACGGCTCAAAAGATGATGATTATGAGGCGGTTAAGACTGGAGGGCTATGATTGAAGAATATGACGCTCCTCCCCAGTCTCTAGATCCTTCCTTGCATCACTACATATTGAGGAGTCCTCACACATTAGAAGTCATCTAGCTTTTTAGTAGTATAGTAGCTTATAGTAGCTTATTTAGTATGTTAGCTTATTCTTTTTTTTATAAATATAATTTTCTTCTTAAACCCTTGTAATCTTTGTAATATTAATAAAAGTTCATTTCAGTTCATAATGTTTAAATTCTAATGTTATTAATGTTTAAATGTGTTTAGATTGTCTTAAATAAGCTCAATAAGCTCTCTCTATTACTGATAAGCTAGTTTCATCCACTATCTAAAAAGCTACACTAAAATACCTCAAACTGTTGATAAGCATGAAGATAAGCCAGTTCTGAAAGGGCTTATAGGGCTTATTCAGAGCTTATTATTAAGCTAGCTTGTTGATTTAAGCTCTTAAAGCATATTTAGATCCATTGTTTAGCTGGGATCAAGTATAGCTCTGTCTCATTTTCTACTTATTTTTATATTCACCTATTCATTTGCATACTGCGTAATTCTATGCTATTTGTGCTTATTTTGATACTTAAGTTAGCTTAATATGATTAGTTTTTAGTTTAAAATAGTTTAGAGTTAGTTTTAATAAAATCTGCCCACTTTTAGTTAATTTAGCTTATTAGTTAGAGTTTATTTCTTAGAGGTTATTGCTTATTAGACTTTAATAAACTAAGATCTTAATCTGTTTTAATCTTTTGAGGATTTTTAAGGTCTGTTTTAAGCTTAAATCAGGAATTCATATTTTTAAAGGGGTGTTTGGCATAAGCAGGTTTTACCTTGTGAACACTGCTGTGTCACTTTTGTCTTAAAGACCTATTCAATAATCTCACATAAGGTCCTAATTGGAAGTTTTCAGAAGCAAGGATCAAAGTCCTTGTTAGGTTTTGAGGTTGTTGTTTGTCAAATGCTCAAATCTGTTAATGCCTAAATTATTCTATATTGTTTGATTCTTGGATTCAAAATAATAAGCTTAAGGTGTAGTATTTTCATGTCCATTTGAGTTCAATTGGCATCAATACTAATCTGTCTTAAATTTATAGCTTGCTATAGTTCAATTTAGAGTCTTAGAAAAGTTGCATTTAGCTCAAAAAGTTATGAGAGTATGCAGTTTAATTGAGTCCTAGTTTTTAGACTATTAAAAGTTTGAGTTAGCTAATTTCTAGTTTGTATGTCGTAAGAGTCATGGTCTTTTTCATCTGTTTTGATTTTAATTTTTTAGATTTTAAATTGCTTTTTGAGTATTTTAAAATAAGTTTACAAATTGTCATAATTTCAAAAAGCCAAAAACAATTATTTAAGTCTGGTCACTTTTTGTTCTTCTTTTCTAGCTTTATTTTTATCTTAACTACCAGAGTATTAGCTTATATGTGTTCTCTATTTTAGTTTTAATCGGTTTTTGTTTGTAGCTTTTGATAAGTGCTTATTAGACCTAATAATTTACTTCAAGTTAGTTAAAAGTCCATCCTTAAATCTAGTTGTTTTATGTCTGCTTCCTTTAGGTTTTAGTCTTTCAGCTTTAATATATTTCTTCTTTTCTAGTCAAAGTCTTGTTATGTCGTATACTTTTGCTTTTTTTAGGTTTTAGCTTTTTTCTAAATGCTTATTATTTTCTATTTACGTAAAAATTAGTAAAAAGTAACTATACAAAGTGTTTAAAAGGTTTGCTTGTTAATTGCTTTTTAAAGTGCTTTTTGAGCTTATTTTATTTTCTCATTTTAAGTCTGATGTGCTTATTAAGCCTAGTTTTGGTTCTGTTTTAGCTTATTAAGTTTCCTAATTGCTTATTTTGTCTTTAAAAGCTAAGCAGTTTCCAAATTTAGTTGATGAGTCTTTAAGTTTAAACTGTCACTTTCTTTAGCTTATTTTTTGCTTATCTTTTAAGTTTTAATTATAAGTCCTTTTATTAAATTAGCTAATGTTTTCAACTATCTACTTTTAGCTTTTTCAAAATAAAAAATGATTTGTCGAATAAGAAAGGCATAGTTTCGATCCTGTGACCTCCCCTTACACACCCAATCACTTTAACATACACTCCCCTACCAACTGCCCTTGGGTCTTTTTCATAAAGACTTTGGCAACATTTATTATTTAACTTCAATTTTAAAGTTTTTAGCTTAATTGCTTATTTATTTTTCCTGGCTTATTTATAAGCATTTTTTTAGCAATTTTATTTTAAACATTAGTATCTAGTGTTAAATACGTTTAGTAATTATTTGTAATTTTTTATAAAGATACTTTAAGCATTTTAGTATTATTTTTAGATTAAATTCTTTTAATTCTAAAAATAAAATAAATCAAAAAAAAAATATCTTTTTGTCTAAAAACTATTATTTAATCATTTAGACTTTAAAAATTATGATTTGCATTTTTAGGTAAAATTTGATTATTTTATGTCACGATTTTAGAATTCCCGTTATCCGTTTTTATTGCTTTTCATTGTTAGTTTAGCTTATCTTAGTTGCTTTTTTGCGTTAATAGAATTAAAAAAACCAAAATTCAAATATTTGATATTTGCTAAACTAGCAACAACAAAACACACTTTTGTGAATTTCAAATTCACCTCTTGTCGGGATATGACATCCGAGAGATAAAAAATTGTTTGTCCTCAAGCAATTTTCTTATCAAACGGGATACTCTCTATACTATAATTAATTTGAGATATTTAGGATATATATTTTATTATATATAGACTATTTAGATAAAATCATCCCTCTTCTGTTCTTGTATATCTATGCTTAACTTTTACTAATTTCCATAGAGTTTCTAAATCTTCCCTGTCAAAACTTTTAAGCATTTAAATCATTGATGAGTACCTCTTTGATGTTCCATCAGCTCTTATGATTTGATAGTAGCCAATATTTCCTTCTTTAATGATCTTCCAATCAACAATGCTTTGAGGCTTAGTAGCTAAAGGTATAGCATCAACTGCTACTTCCTCTTCATCAGGAATACTTCCATCATACGATTGAAGCTTAGCTGTTTTCTTTATCATCTTTTCCATCTTATTGTTTCTTGAAGCTCTGTATCTAGCTCGATCGCCAGCTCATTTAGAACTTTTTTCTTCTCTTGTCTCACTGACTTCCTATAACCACTGTTCGTATCCATGTCCTTACAAATTATTACCCTTCTTCGATAGCTTTCTCAAATAATTCTTGAACATTGCAAAGACTTAGTCAATAAGTCTTTTGGGCTTCCATCCTGCCAATGTCTCAGATACAGAAATCAAGATACTTCTTTCCTATGTTGAGCTTTGTAGGTGGTTTGTTCTCTATTTCCTCTGCTCCTCTAGCTGTGTTGGAAACACGAACAGTGTATGTCACATTCCAAGTTGTAACAGCTCTTAGCCTCGTAGTTAGTACCATGATTAGATTAGTAATCTAGTCTGGCCCAAAGGCCCATTGAGAGGCCAAACATCACCATGGCCGCCCTCTATAGAAATAAAAATTCCCTCTCCTAGTCTTTGAGAGGGTTGGTTTGTTCCATTTTTCCCATACTTTCATTTATACAATCATCATCCATTTTCCATCCAAATCTCTCTCTAACATCTAGAACCCACATCTCACTCTGTTCTTGGTTATTAGCTTAAGATACTATATTTTTCAATTGGTAATCAAGAGCATGGCAACATACTCTTGGTTCGATTTAACTTTATGGTTCGTTTGTCTAGTCACAAACTTTCTGTCATTTTTTGCATGTTTATCTTTCGTAGTGTTTACACTTGTCTCAAAAAGTCATGGGTTTAAAATAAAAAAGGGTCATATTCTTTTTTGTGGTTATAACAGCTTATTTTGTCTTGGTTTTTGAGCCGGTTGCCACAACTTGTTGGAGCTTATTTTAAAGTCTTTTTGTGGCTTATTGTCTCTGGTTAAGAGCTTATTTTTAAAGATTCTAGTTGTTGGTTTGTTTCTGGGTGATAAGCTACAAAAACAGGACAAGGACAGACCGAATCTAACGTGAACCCAAACCAGTCAAAAATAACAGGACCGAATGAGTCATGTATTTTGTTACAACAGACCGAAACTAGTCCAAACCAAGATGAACCCGAACGATTAGATTGAAGAGACCGAACAGTTTCACACTTTGTGGACCAACGAAGTCTTAAATAAAAAACACGAACCGAACGAGTGTAAGCTTTATAAGAGTCAACGAGTTATTTTAATATAAGGACCAACGAGGCGTTGTTAATGTAGTAACCGAACAAGTGTAAAACGCTGTGACCGTACAGAGTGACCACCCTTAAAGGGATCGACACGACATACAACAATAAACCCGAATGAGTTTCACATTGTGGACCGAACGAGCTTAAACAGCGTGAACCGCACGATCTCACACTAATTGGACCCAAACTAGAACACATACTCAGCATGAACGAACAAGAATCAAACCGAGTCAAACCTCGCTCTTACCGGAGTTAACTCGGGTCAACTCACTGAGTTTAGAAAGAAATGAAAGAAGGAGAGAAACGCTGACATTATGACTTGAAACATTAAAACTTCAAACAACAACAAATAACAAACAACAAACATCATGAAAGACACTTCGACATCAAAAGTACAATCAACAAAATCCTAATCACAAATCCACAATCTAATCTATATCTCATCGTCACAAATAATTAACCTCCGCCATCTCACAAGACTCTTTCAAAAAGCACACTAGTAAAGATCTCAATATTTTGATTGTACAAATCATTACCTTGTAAAAAGATCTACACAATCCGAAACAAATCATCATTGATCCGTGTATATGAAGAGATATATCCCTCGTTAATATTCGAAAATAAAGAATGATTGATAACAACTTGGGTTATAATCATCCTTTGTTTCGATTAAAAGACAAGCAAACATGAAATATAACCTACCCGAGATCTTTTTGGAAAGATCTTGAAGTCGAATACTCTCATGGTCTCTTGATCGTGAATGTTAGTGTCCGTGGAGGTGCCTCTTTAAGCGTAATTTGTGTTTCATGTTCTTGTTAAAGTGAAGGATTGTGATGTGTCAATTGTTTGTTGATATGACATTGTAAGTTTTAACTGAGATCGTTGGTGGAGGGATTATGATTATCTTTGATCATGAAATTAAAGTGTTTTCTGTTGGGCGGAATAAGGGAGGCGATAAAAGTTTGTGAAAGTGATTAGGGTTCCACATAATTAGGGTAGAGGTCAACTTATATCTAAATTTTTTGGGTTGTATCTCTTTTTGGCCGAGTGTATTACACAATGGGCTTATACAGATTTTCAAAATTACATGGGCCAAGTATAGGTTTTTGTTGGGCCGTAATTTATCTCAAAATGGACCAAGAGTATTGTCCAAACGAAGTTATGATCATTAGGCCGACAATGCTTATTTGGTGTTATCGTATGTTGGACACGAAACGGATTGAAGACGGGCATAACACTTATGTGATTAACCATTGTACGTTAAAACTAAATTCGGCTAAATGACTCACTTGGGATGATTTTTTTGCCATATTTAGTTGTTAATGGATACAATTGAGATTCAATGCTTATCGGTTGCAGTTGAAGTTTAAAATGACAAAGTGACAATGTGACGATTTTTAAGTGACGAGATCAGGATCAAGTTGGATAAAGAATCATGAAACTTAAAGGCTAGATTTAGAATTAATTTTTTTGTGACTACGGAGTTAATCGGGTAATCACATATTTGAGATGAAGTTGGCATGTTACAATGCATGTACTTTATTTTATCCTGAAGTCCGGGGTTGTTGGATGCTTGATTTCAATGATAACTTTGTCCTCGAGGCTTAATTAATTGAAGACTGGTTATCTATTTCCAGCATCAAGGGTAGGTATGAAGACACTGGTTATAACTATCACTTAAAGAGATTACATTGTATACTCAGTTCACACGCTTAGGGTCGTTTGTGGATAATCGCAAGAGGTGCTGAAAGTCTCATACTTTGGCCAAGGGTATTGAGTACTTAGAGATTTGCTTGGAGCACAAATTCTCTAAGTTCTCCTAACACGTTCTTCAACATTACCAAGCTTAAGTCACTAGGACGGAAAATTCTACTTCATTTTCAAGTTTGGTATTTTTATTTTGGTTACTTCAACAGTGGTGTACTTCAAAAACCTACAAGACAGGTTGGTAAAATATAGCCAAAGAGAGGTTATAGTAGATTTTGAATCAGTCAATTGGTCTCACGTGGTAGATCTGAGCTAATTTATTCCTCACCAATAATACTCAAGTAAATGCGCGTCCAAGTTGTTGCTGACCTAACCGACATTCAAAATTCGCAAGGAGGAAGGAGAAGATTCACCCTGAGCCTTTGCAAAGGAAAGATTCACCCTTGAGCCTATGCTTTCTTGTTCTTGAAAGCTTGACATGGGGCATCTTTCTTGAATTTTTTTAAGTTAGGCTATGCCGGGAAGACATATGTCATAACCGCAGAGAATATCAGCGCTTTAACTTATGGCCTTTTGGGTGCATTTCTTCAGACACATGGGGGAAGTGATATCTTGAGAACTTTTGTATGCATTATTTGACTTTCCAGGGGGAAGCGGTGTGAGAAGAATTATTTAAGCGTGAGAAGATACGTTGCTGATCCAGATAATGCTTACCCCAAACGATCAATCACTAAGCTTATTCTTAAAGGAGCAGTAATATTTGATGTGGTATCCTACCAGTTCCGCTGTGCACTTAATTATTCTAAGCTTGTAAGTAAGCTTTGAAACTGCTCAAGAGAGGATTGCTAGTTTGGGGGGAAGCTTTGAAAGCTTCTAAATAAAGAATATGTGGCATGAATTAGGGGGAAGCTGATTCATTGCTAGTTTGGGGGGAAGCTTTTAAAGCTTCTAAATCAAGAATATGTGGCACGAATTAGGGGGAAGCTAATTCAGAAGCTTCTCCTTAACCAGAAGTGTATGGGTTACTTAGTTCGTGCCTATTACAGTATTTCTCCTACAAAGTACTACAAAGATGATTCATGTTGGAGTGCAGACTTGAAGTCAAACACCACAGAAGACGTCATCAGCATATGAAGCTTCATGGAAGTTCTTGTTCTTAATCATTATGTACTTGTTAGGAAATTATTGTAAGTAATTCTGTATATCGTCCCGTGGGGGAAGATTGTTGGGAATTCACTTTTACGTGACGACATTACAGAATTACCATAGTTTATCATAGTCACATACGCGAGGACTAGAATAGGCAACTATGTATAGTTTAGAGGCGTATGGGCTATATATACCCCTCTATGGCTTCCATAGAGGGGTTGAGTCATTATTTTGGTGTTGAGTCATTTGTATCCTTCATTCATTTTCCATCTAATATCAACTCCATCTTCCATCTCACTACTTTCTCTCACTAAAATGGCTATCATGTGGTTTAACTCACCTAGACCACCGGATCATAGTTTTTGTGAAACTTACAATTGGTATTAGAGCCATGGCAACATACTCTTGGGTCGGGTTTATCTTTATGGTCCGTTTGGTCATGTCAATTTGTCAAATCTGTCGTTGTGTTGTTTTAGGTCTTAACAGCTTATAAACAACTTATTTTGAGCTTATTTTGTATCTTATTTTTTCTGTTAAGGTGTACGAATTTGATTTTTTTGTGATGTTGCAACAAACTGTTTATAACAGTTTGTGTTACATTTTTTATGAAGTTTATTTTGGTCCTTATTTGCTTTCCAATAGTCAAAAAATAAATCTTCTAGTCTGGTCATGTTTTTTGTTAGCATCTCATGAAGTCAAAATAACAATAAGATAACAAGGACGATAGTGACAGCCGATCGAGTTCAACCGATCTAGTTATGTCTATGAGGACCGAACGAGTCTAAGCATTTTTCAACCGAACCAGTCTAAAATCATAAGGCCCGAACGAGTCATTACAAGAAGAACCAAACGAGTCCAAACCAAGAAGAACCGAACCAGTTAGTTTGAGGAGGACCGAACGAGTAAATACCAAGTGTGAGCCGAACTAGTTGCCTTGTTAGTGGACCGAACGAGTTTCAAACTTAGTGAACCGAACGAGTGTACACTCTTTGAGGACCGAACGAGTTTTAAACTTTGTGGACCGAACGAGTTGGTCACCCTTGTAAGCCGAACCAGTTTAAAGTCGAACTAAACCAAACCGAGTCAACTCGGTATTTACCGAGTTGACCCGGTCAAACTCAATGAGTCAAACCACAACAGATATAAAAAAAAGATGAAGCAGACTGATTCAATAAATTAACAACATCTACAATAATCAACATCATCATCAACAGCCTACACCCTCATCACAATTACAATTTCAACAAATCTGACTCGATCTACCTACCT
>BQNB010171840.1:0-13521 GCA_026074375.1 Tanacetum coccineum
GCTCTGGCGCTGCCACTCCATATGACTCATGTGAGTCTCTAGTGTCTCAAGTCGTTCCAACAGTGCCTTGTTCTGAGCCTCATAACTAAGATAAGCCTGGCATACCTCATGCAACTCTGTCTCATAGGCATTCTTCTTGCCTCTCACTACATCAATCTCGAGTCTAATGTCTCTGCGGTTAGTCCGAGTGTCAAGAAGCTGTGTATAGAAATCCTCACTCTCTCGCTTGCGAACCTATGCCTGGTAGCTGACCCTCAAGTTGACTTCCTTAATGGAAGTTGTCATCTTATGCTCAGAAGCCTGTAAAGCTCTAACATAACCAACATCCTCTACTTTGTCAGCAGCTCTAGCAATAGTCCGGGCATCATGACTAGGACTACGAATCAAACCCTGTCCTGCCTCAACAGTATCAACAAAATCATACTGACCTCTAGGTGGTCTAGCAGCAGAACTCTCTGCTACATCACATCCAGGTGGGTGAGCAGTAAGTACAAATCTCATCTGAGGTAGCATGTCCTCCTCGAGGATGTCATCTCTCATACGGATCATGGCTGCCATATGACCTAATGATGCGTGATCATAGGCAGAGCTGGTGGGTGGTATAGGTGCGGCAGCATGCTTAGCAATGTGTGCCTCCATGGATGCTGACATAGGTGGCTCAAGTTTGACAGTCTTCCGTGCCCTACAAAGACGTGTCTAAGAAAAATAGATCCTATTTTGAGTTGATCTAGGTGTAGGTGCAGACTCATCAGTCTCAAATGCCTTTGTATCCCCGGCTAAGGGAATAGGGTCAACAACAGGTAGCACAGAAGAGTCAGTCAAAGCTATGTGCTCCTCTTCCTCCTCGTCCTCATTGGGCTCCTCATCCTCATCATCTGTATCATCATCATCGTTGTCATCATCGGAGGGCTCATCATCACCATCCTCTCCATCAGCAGGATCGTTAGTATGGTCCTCCTTGGGATCCTCCTCTGGATCCTCATCGTCATCCTCAGGCTCGTCTGGATAGTAAATAGAATCCTCCTCCATCGACTCCGAGTCAGCAATGTGTCCAGGTAACTTCGCAGTCGATGAAGCATCATTAGCATAAGGCTGGTCCTCGACCTAAATGTCATCATCTGTTGGTACATGGTACTTCGGTTGCTCTGGCTCTGGAACGTATACCGGTACATGCTTGTCCAACTTCATGGGGTCAGGTACGTAAGCAGGTGAAAGTAGTAGTACCTGCCCTTGTTGGGCAACCTCCTCGTAAGGGTCCATCTCTGGAAGCTCGTTGGCATTCACAAGTGGAATACCCCATGATGGTCCATTCGAATCAGAGGATATGGACGTATAGGTAACTGTAGACTATGCGTTGTCTGATGACATAGCTAATCTGTAACCATAATATAAACTCGTATAAGTATATTATATAAGACCAGCAGTAATATACGTAATGTAATATTAACACGTATATAACCTATGTAATACTAGATGCAAATTAGATGCAACACTACCCGTTTGCATGTAAGTCCCTTTGAAAACTTGTAAATGACGCAATGTTTGAAAAACGGTATAGACCAAGTAAAAACATTTGACCTGGTTCACCTTGGCTCTAGATACCAATCTGTAACACCCCCAAAATGGGTCACAGCGGAATATGATGTTCCAGGGGTATTACTTCATAGATCAATAGCACAAGATATGAGAACGACCTCTAGAAGAGTCGTTTAAAAACTGATACATTGGATTTCATAAATGGTTTGTTACAAAAGCCCATAGGCTTAAATTGTTCAACTTGAAAAGTAAAGATTTTACAACATAACAGTATCCCAAAAGTAATGCACTCAAATCTTTATAGTGATATGACTTCAAAAGACGACCATCCAATGTACCCATGACTTGCACCTTATTGACCTGAGAAAACATGTTTAAAACAGTCAACAATAATGTTGGTGAATTTATAGGTTTATAAATTTAATGAAGCGGATAGCAAGATTTCCCTGTAATAAAGCAACGAATACAATATCACAAAAATGTATTACGATATGAACTAAGCTCATGACACTGAAGCTAAACAATGTATGTATATTAAATACATATAAATGATGGTGCCTAATGTAGATGTTCAACCCGTAACATCTATGAGTCCGAAATGGTATTCGTTCGTCGTTTCCGGCTAACTGGCAAACTAGCAAGTGCTACTTGCCCGAACGGGGTTAATTCCCAAATAGATCTATTCATAACATTCGCACTTACAATCCAGTAATTAACAGTTCATGATGATGGGCATAAAGGGTTATAGCTACTTAGGCAAACTCGTAATATTTGAATTAAAATGTACTTGCATCCATTTTGTAAAACAAACATGATCTCATCCCCGAGATTTGATAAATATTAAAAAGTATAAGATGGGGACTATAAACTCACCTTAGTGATATAATGGAGTAGCAACGAATATGAAGCGAGCAAGGTAAATGGTGCACGTGAAAAACAATGCAAAACTCTATTCGCTACCTAAATGAATATTACGCATATTACTAATCATGTAATATACTAAAATGTATGCAATCTTGTCTTTAGTATTGTGCTTGAGTTTCAGAAATATTACTTGTCTAAAATGATTATTCATGAAAATTGGCCAAATGTATCGGGTAATAATCTCTTACCATTAAACATGTAAATTACGATATCAGACATTTTAAAAAGAGGAATGCTACACCCACACCTTTTTTACATAAAAAAATCCACACCCACATGTGTAAGTTAATTATTGGGAGTGAAAGTAAGCAAAATGAATTTAAAAATTAAGTTTTATTTATAAAATTCGAGGGGGAAATGCAGAATTTTACAATCAATTTCTGGACTCGTTACTTAATGAAATCTCTCTCTCTTAAATAAGAGGTTAAGAAAACTAGGCCATGTCGTCTATAACTTTCGTTATTTAAGTTTTGTCTAAAAATGTCGTTTAATATGTTAAAAACGTAGCCAAACACAAGGGGGTCGCGACTAGGCTTAAGCAGAAAAACAATATTTTTTTGGCTAAGTGTTTTTTTAGATGACTTTCGTCTGATTTTGATCGCGGATTACAAATTCATTACTCAATATTATGACGAACCAAAAATACTTTTGAAAACTAGGCTAAGAGTAAAACAATTCATCTTTTATAAGTTTTGCAATTTGTAATGAAATTACAATCAAAAAGATGTTTTGAAAACTAATCCAGGAGTACAACAATTCATCTTCTATAAGTTTTGCAATTCAAAGTCATTATAGTGACTAAAAACGAGGCTAAAGTAAGGGTGCACGACCCCTTCCGCCAATAGTTTCAACTATTAGAACACGCAACAACAGTACTAAATTTTAGTCGTATTTGCGAGTTCATTACTTAACCTTACGACAAACTAAAAGTACATTTATAAACTATGCCAGGTCAACTACAACTTTTATTAATTAAGTATTAACTGTTGAACACGCGACAATAACACTAACTTGAGACTCAGTTTGCGGGCTTGATTCTTAACCATTTTCCGTGATTCAAGTTGCTAAATAAAGCCTACCATGTCGACTATGGAACGCCCCTATTTGTTGACTCTATGTCTAAGTCTAAGTGGGTCAAAACAAGGCATAAAGTCGACCTAACAGGGCAGCTTTCACACACATAAAATAGCAGATTTATAAGTCCATATCCCGCTTCGTTATAAAGTGTTAGAAGCTTAAATTTTGCATGTGCGCTACTCCTATAATATGTTAACGAATGATAAGTTTAGAAATTTCATTGGTCAAGTTTGTATATAGGTTTCTCCGTGAACCCGTATACATCAGAAGGTTTACAAAAAGGTGTTTTGTTTTTAAACTTGCAATTCAGCTAGCTATGATTAAGTATCTATACTTCATTACAAAAAGGTCTAGCACAAGGCTTAGTAACAACATATGGTCAAGAGTTTCTTCTAGTTATAAGTTAACAAATCATAGTTTCTCGTTTTCTGTTACAGTAAAGAGACGGATGGTGCATGCTTTTGCAAATGGCGACAGTGATAATAGGGTCGGGTTCATAACAGTTTTAAGGAAATAATTTACTCAAGCACAAGAATCTAAGTGACATGATAGCATGAAGATAATGAAAGAATTTAAGGCGTGTAACTCATAAAGATCAAAGAAAGACGTGGGTATGGCTTGAACAAACGAAAACCCCAATGATCTTACCTTTCTCGTATACAACCCAAACACTTAAACCAATTTGACTGCTTGCACCCCCCTTTGATCACGAACCCTTATGCTGATTTGCTACCTCGATGCTCGGCCAACATGAACATACTTAAAAAGAAAACCCAAGTGACTTATTTAGGGTTTTCTTGAAACCTAGGGCTTTGTTTACAATGGAGTTAATGGTGCGAATGTTTGTGTGTTTAAGTGGATCAAAACCAGAAGAATAAGGAAACCAAAGTGAGTTGAGGGAGTATAAATCTGATAACCAAATGCTAGTGTAATTTCTTTTGAGTTTACAAGTGTTAAGTGAGGCCATATATACTCGAATATTTTTGCATGCATAAGAGCTCATTTATGGTTGATGTTCTTGTGTTAATACATATAGGTAAAAGGATCTTTGGGGTTTATAAATAGTCAAGGTACAGGGATTTTAAAGGGGTTTACTATTTGGAGGAGTGGGGAAAACAAAAGCAAAAGAAGAGGTAATGTTCATCACGTAGGTTTTGAAAGTGTATAAAAAGAGGATTTGGGCTTTTATCCAAAGGTTTAAGGAGGAAAAAGGAACTTTGAAATATAGTGTGTATCTTCCCAATTCATTCGTGTATACATGTGATGGTAGAGAATAAGGAGGGTCGATACTTGTGCTAGTTTGTAGGAGGATGGGATTTTATTTAAGGTTTATTTAGTTCCCCAATTTATAGTAGTTAAAATTTTGGTATGGTTCTTATTTTGGAGTATTTTTGTTTGGTAGGATTTAATAGGTGTAAAAGTGCAGTTCTTTCTTGTCATGAGATCAATGAAATAATGAATATGAGAGGGTTATGAAGGTCTTTAAGAATTTAGATGACGTTTTAAACTAAACGTTAAAGTTTCTTGTCTACGCGATTTAACTATTGTGGTTTAGACGAAAAGCTATGCGAAATAAGCTTAAAAATGGATTATGATAATAATTGAAGTAGAGGAAGTATATTAGGATATCCTAAAAATGTGGAAATGTTACACTCGTAGCATGTTATTTTGTAAAAAAGAAGACAAGTACGTTCTAATTCCCCATTCCCCCACTTAAATTATACAACGTCCTCGTTGTATAAATAAAACAATTAAATAATAGGGGAAAATATAACTAGAACGGAAAACTCCCTGATGTTTTGCTCGTGATAATTCTCCAAGATGAGTCCTTGAGCAAAAAGTGTGTTGACTAGGGCTTCAGCATGCCCGGATAAGTTCAACACATGTCTTTTTCAGCATATACCATATCATAGTTTCAGCAAGGTCCTGTATAAAAGATTAGAAGACAAGTGCAAATTCTATCTCGCTACAATGGTATAAGAAAACAATTAAACACACAACTGTACAGGGATCAATACGCCGTATCCCAAAACCTAAGATACGCCGTATTGTTCTTGTGGAAACAATTAAATTACTAGAAATTAAATATTTAGTTTTAAAAAATGATAACATACAGACATCTCTATACGCCATATCCAGAGGGGTTCGATACGCCGTATAGAGTGTCTGGGAAGACAAACTTGTGCACCAAACAATTAAAATGCGAAAAACAATTAAAATGACTGGGTTGTCTCCCGGGAAGCACTTTTGTTTCAGGTGGTCTTTAAGTTTGACTTTTTTCTTTTCTTCTCTCATTCTTCCTCCATGATTCGCTCGCAATTATTCCCGAGAGTGAATTTCTTCATAATCATTTGGCATGATGCGTACTTCTTGCAAAATCTCATCTCGAGCACAACGTCTTTTGTCATATCATCATTGTCAATGATGGTAAAACATGAAATAATAGAAAAACTTCCGACGAAAACAGGTATATCGATCAAAGTTCTGGCATGACTCTCCCTTTCATCCTTATCCTTAATTATGGAACAATAAAAGTTTTTAGACATTAAGTTAATGGAAAAGAAGGGAGGAGGTCAGCGTTAACATACTTATACCCGATTACACAAGAAAATTTCATTTTATAAGAGCTGGTTTTATCAAAAGTTGGCTCAAAAACATCTTGATTCGTTTTAGGTTGTAGAGGTGTGTCTAAATAATTTAATTCTATGTAATTACCATAAGTTGGGTCGAATGGTTCAAAACCCTCTCCTATAAGCTCTGTTTTTTAATCAAGACTTTTTATCACAAAGACCCTTTTTATTATGCTAGCGGCGGGCTTAATACTTTTGAAAACAAGTTTTTCTTCCCCGACCCTTAAAGTAATCTTCCTTTTGAAGACATCAATCTTGGAATGGGCAGTTGACAAGAATGGTCGTCTGAGGATTAAGGGGACGTCGTCATCCTCGGGTATGTCCAAGAAGATAAAGTCTATAGGGAAAATAAATTTGCCTATCCTTACTAGCACATTTTTGACAATACCCCTTGGTTGTTTTATGATTCGGTCAGCTAGTTCGAAGGTCAACCTAGTGTGAGATAAAATTCCTAGACCAAGGTTGGTGTAGGTGGAAAATGGCATAACGCTCACGCTTGCTCCTAGGTCAAGAAGAGCTTTATCAAAACAGATATTATAAATAAAACAAGGTAAAGTAAAGCTCACTGGGTCTTCTTCCTTCTGAGGCAAGGTGTGATCATAAGCATCCAGAATCTTTACATCTTGTGCCTCTCTCTAATCATCACAACTGAAGTTCAACAGTCACCCTGGGAAAGCGACTGTTTTAGATAATATGCTCCTGTGTTGTGTGCTCGATAGGGCATATGGACCACATCCGATACGACATATCCCAGAAAAATCAGCAGTTGAGATCGATTTGACTTGGTCTCGAGGATTTGTCTCTATAGAGCTGGGTAGGCTTCCACACCATCTTTCTTGCAAGACCTTGCTCATCTTTTTGATTTGTATTTCCAAGGTCTTAATCGAAGCTCTTTGGTTTCTTATTGCTGCATCAGTGGAAGCTCGGATCTCTTTGATTATGTTTGAGTTTTCTTCATGCCTTTTAGCTGATTCTGCCATAAATTTGGTCAGTGATTCTTCCAGGCTTGGTCTTCGATCATGGTACGAAGAGTTTCCATTGCTTCGTTGGTAGAATCCTGGCCTTACTGCTCTATATTGTCCTCCAGGTTGATAGGGTGCACCGACTGTGTATAATAAGCTTCTTCTAAAGTTTTTCCTTCTTCTTTTTGTGGAAAATCCTTTGTATAATGTGGTCTCTTGCATAATTCGCATCTGACCTGAGCGGCATACACTTTTTTCATTTACTTTCTTTATTTCTCTCCCGAGATTGTTGAGTTGGGCTTGGATAGCAGCAAGCCCGTCAGAAGTTTCAGTACTTCTGGTCCTTGATGATGTTCCATTGTGCCATTTCTAAGAGTACTCATCCATTTTTTGGATGGCTATTTTAGCATCAGCAGCAGTTGTAGGATCCCTTTGCTTAATGGATCTTAACCTTTAGCTTGTAAAAGGTTTGTTGCCTTAGATAAATCTAAAGTAAAGAAGAACACAATCACTATTGATTACGCGGAATTTAATCAACAATGTAAAGAAGAACACAATCAAAACACTTTTATATTGAACTTTGAATCTACCTAGGTTACAGATTATAAACTATAATTACTTTTCTATCTTTATGATCTTCTGTAGAACTATATCTACTAACTATGCCTAGGGATCCTTTTATAGACTAAGGAAACCCTAATGGGCTTTACAAAACGCGTATAAAGATAATGCATATCCTTTCCTAAGATATCTCATGCATATCTTTAACTCTAACTTATTTTATTTGCTAAGGCAGACATAACAATTACACATAAACAATATTAACTATTTAATACTGCTAGTACTAACTATGATAAACCTTCTACCAATACTAACTATTATACTAGCAGAATTAACTATAATACTAACAGAATTAAGTCTGTTATACGAAATTTCTAACAATCCTCCCCTAAACTTGAACTTTGCTTGTTAACTTCAAGTTTCTTCAGATGTCTTTAGTTTGGGCTTTTGAGAATTGTATCCAAGCATGTCTTTAAATCCTTAACTCCTCTTGAATGATTATATGTTTGATGTTCTTTGAAAAACCAGATCATACTTTGTCTTTTAGTCTTTGTCTTCTCTTCACAGCTACACAGCAACATCCAACTAAGTTGGCTTTATAGTTTTTTGGCAAACGACCAACCATCAACGGATTTGATATGTCTTTACCATGAGCCGTTTGCTATGGACTAGTCAATGCTTCATTGTAGTAACAATGTGCATTGATAACCTTATAGTTTTTAGCAAACTATCAGCTATTAACGGATTTGAATTCTCTTTACCAGTAGCCGTTTGCTCTGGAGTAGCCAATGCTTTAGTGCAATAATATGGTGCATTGATTACCATATAATTTTTGGTAAATTGTCAACCATAAACGGATTTGAGAAGTCTTTACCAAAGCCGTTTGCTTTGGACTAGCCAGTCCTTATGCCTATTAAGCATGAAGAACTGATAACCATTTGTTGTGTGGTGGTTAGCCAACACCCAAACCCTTCTCACTTCTATAATAGTCTACAGTTTCCAAAAACATACTCACTGCTACTGATAACTTCATCACTTTCTAATCCCAGTTTGCTTCTCAATCATCTTCAAGAGTTTATAGCAAACTTCATTCATTTTTCCATCTAGAAGCTTCATTTTCAGCATCACTTGGCAAGCTTCTTTTGACAATGGATACTTTCTATCCACTAACATATAGATTGTGCATACCTCCAAAGTTAAGCAATGTACCTCACACTTATTATAATATCTCCAACTAACCATCTTTTGTTGAAGTGGTAAGCTCCAAATAGCATCTTCAATAAGAGGTGGATCAAACATAGTCCTGAGATCACTCCAAAGCACTATGTCATACGCATCTTCGGGCCTATTTGTTCCATACTTCTGCATTACCAATCTGTACAACTCTATAAGATCCTCTCTTATGAAGTCTTTAATCGTAGCTCCAAAGCTCATGTAGACTGAAATATCTTCTAATTTACCACACTATCAGATTTTGTACTCAAAGGAGTAGGATTCATAGCTTCTACTGATTCCTCTTTATCAGTTTCTGAATCTTCTTGTGAACTCTTTTCAACATTTATACCCTTTCTTTTCTTTTGCTTCTTTCTTTTTCCTGTTCTTTTTACTTGCTCTTCTTCCTTTACTTCAGCAACTTTTTCTCCTATAGCTGGAACATCTTTATCATCAATCATTTGTTTCTTTGAAGTCTTTGTCTGAAGCTCCTCTCCAATCAATCATTTGTTTCTTTGAAGTCTTTGTCTGAAGCTCCTCTCCATATCTTTTCAATTTTTCCTTTGTAGCTTCAAGATTTATAGGATCAAAAGTATCAATCTGCTAAACTAACTTATCAAACTCTTCTTTAATTTCTTCAAACTTCAACTTCTTTAACTGAGAAAGCTTCCAAGTTCCTTGATTCTTAAGATAATTTGACATATAGATCCTTAACTGTGACTGAGTCATGGGTTTGTTTCTCTTTGCCTTAGCTCTTTCCTCTACAAAGTGTTTCTTTCTTTGATTCACCATATCTACCATTCTTTTTGCAAAATCTTGTTCAGGCAAATCTTGTCCCAACACATCTTTTGATAACTCTGCATTTGCTTCTAGCTTGGCCTTCCTAATATATCCCATTCTTCTCATAAAAATTGGAGCTTCAATGAACGATTTTCTTATTCTTTTGTCGGTTCTGATAAAGCTTCCTCTTCTGCCATCTTGAGCAACATTTTATCAAAATGGAATCTGCTGACAACTTCTTCTTCATCCAGTTGAGCTTGCAACTTTATAGCCTCTTCCAATCCAGCTTCCTCTTGTCTCATTTGTTCTTTAGTTTTGTGAGTAGCCTAGATATCATCTTTAACCATTGGAGCCTTCCCTTCCCTTTGACCCCTTTTACTAGCAGTACCAGAATCAACTTTAGTACTACTAGTACTAACTTCTTCAATACAAGTATTAATTTCTTCTCTGCCAGTATTATTCTCTTCTTCAGCATCCAATCCAGTATCAATATTTTTAGCCATAGACCTTGCTCTCCTCCTGTATATCTTGCCCTTATCAGTTGATTTTTCCTTGCCAACACCTTGAGAAGCAACCTTTGACAATGTTTTAGCTGCCTCCAAGATTATAGGACTAAGTTCTTCTTCTTGAGCCTCCCCTGAAGCTTTTGTAGGAGTGACAAAATCTGTTGACTTCTCTTTCATGGATTCCCTAACCAAAGAAACTAGAGGATCATCATCAATATCCTAAAACTTCCTCCTTTGATCCTTTGATTCTTCACCTGCTGATTTAGATATGAGAACTTTCTTGGATTGCCTCTTCAAAGTTGTTTCCAGAGTTTTCACCTTCTTAACCAGTTTGATCACAGCATTCCCGAGTGTCTGTTTGGTGTCCTTTAATTCTTTCTCCAAACTATTAATCTTGGTCACCAACTTAGGTACAAGTACCATCAATTCCTTGAGTTGCGTACTCTCCTTAGCACTTCCTGAATGACCTTCAGGGAGAAGGTTGCTTCAAGACCTTGGTAGTAAAAATGAGGTGATAGATTTAAGGTGTGAATGAATGAGAGAATTGGTGGTGATTGATATGGTGAATGATGTAGTGGTGAATGAGGTGGTGATTGATGTTGTGGTGATGGATGAGGTGAGTGGGATGTGGATGGTATTGGATCAACAGGTATGAGATGGGGATTAGCTGGTTGTGTTGAGCCTTCACCTTGATCCACAACTGCCCCTGCCAACATAGCAGGCATCAATGGTATAATATCCCCTGCATAACCCCTTTTCATGTTTGTAAAAAGCTTTTTGGTCAAAGTTGTGGCTAAATACAGTCCTTTATTTTCAGTTGTAATATCCAAAATAATTTGTAAAAACCTTGGATACATTAAAAATTTTGAATTACTCTCTAAATTATGAACCATCCCATCAAAAATCATTTTAGAAAAATTATAAACCCTATTGCTAGATAGACAGATTAATGCAGTAACAATAGTACTACCAAATTGATCCCATCCACCAGACTTAGGGCTTAAGCAGTGTAAAATTTAATGGATTAAAAATTTCCATTGGGGTGTAAAATTCTTTTTCCAAAAAGTTAATTTACCCTGAGTAACATACCCCAAGGTGGCTAATCCAGCATATATGTCAGCATTAGATAAATTATGTATTCCTGTTGCATCTGCCAATTGAAGTTTACTTCTGACAGATGCCTCAGTAATAGTATACTCTTTCGAGTCTATAGATGCTATTAATTGTTGAGTCCCATTAACAAGTGTTCTGACTGTGGTAAGTTTAGTGTTTTGTTGGTGGTAGTGTTGTTTGTGTGTTTTTGTGTGTTTTTGGTGTTGTGTTTGTTTGTTTTTGGTTTTGTGGCCATAACTGGTTTTGACAGGGGAGACATATTTAGTAAGGATTTTATGAGTTAAGGCATACCTGAGAGATGTACCTTTAAGAAAATCCACTACCTCAGTGAAACCAACACTTTCATTTGGTTTCTTCAGGAAAGCGACCATATTATGCTTGTCTGAGTACTTTAAATTGGCCATCATATATGAGTAGAATTTGTTAGCACTGCATCTATCCATCCTTAAATCCATGCTTGTCCTTTTTTGGGATCGCTTCCAAAAGCCACAAAACTTCCATTGAAATCTTCATAGTCTGAAAGATAAGTTTTGTTGCCAGTCATATAGCTAGAGCAACCACTATCCACCACTGCATGATCCTGTAACAAGATCTCTGGATTGTCCTGCACAAAAGGTAAGAGAATTAGTATCTCTTATGGAACCAAGTCAATATGACTGAAATCCCTTTTGGGTCTACATACTCAAACTTCTTGAGCATGTAAGAGCCATTATATTTGTACACATGATCCTGGTAATTCATCTTTGGCCTCCATACCCATTTATCCTTCTTAAGGACATTTTCCACCTTACCCTTACTAACTACTTCCCTTGTCCCAACTGTAGTCATGTTTTTAACCCCAAAAGTTTTCACACCAGTTTTTAAGTCTTTGGGTCTATAAACTGGTTGGGTGTTGTAAGACCTCTTGATTGGTGAGTTTGAGGCTTTTGGTCTTACAATTTACAATCTTGGGTTATTTGGTCGAATAACACTATTAGATTGTGCTATTTTTGAGGTCAATGGCCTAGCAGTACTAACAGGCCTAACAGGCCTAACAGTACTAATAGACCTAACAGTACTAACATTTGATCTATTAGTATTAACTAAACCTGCTCTGGTTAGTAATGCTGATGGGTTAAATGTCCTTTTTGGATGAGGATATATCAAATTTTTTGAAAAGTTTTGGTGATTTACCCTTTTTCTATAATCCCATACTGGTTTGACTACCTTCTTCCTAGTATTGACCACATTCTTAACCCTAGGTTCAGGACTCTTTTGGTCATAGAAATCATAGTCTTTTATCAAGTGGCCAGTGCTTTTGCAAACAAAACAAGCTTTTATTTTATGTACTTTATTAAAACCAATCCCTTATTTTTGTGAAGTTTGACCACTTTTATCAGCTTGACTCCTAATAGCTTGAGTCACATTAATAAAACTAACAGTTTTGTCAGCACACACATCATCCTCATCATCTGAGGTCCAATCCTTAATGATGACTTCATCCCTATTAACCTTTGACTTAGACACAACTGTTTCATTGACAGACTTAGGTTTTAGTATAGTTTCTTTATTTGTGGTACCTACAGTCTTGTTAGTTTCAGTTGTCTTAGACTCTATGATTTTATTTCTAAAAGCACACTCATCTAGTCCTGTAAATGATATATTAACTCTTGGAGTTAGTGGGTTCCCTGTAATTGGAGGGGGGACAACATGATACTCATTTCCTTTAGTGAACCTTTTATGTTCAATCTATTCATGTTTTGAACCTGTGGGGATCTTGCTTGAATATTCCGTTTATCTGATTAGATCCTCTTAAGTGTCTTGTCGTTGTCATTTTCTTGTTCATTTAAGGTCTTTCATGAAGTAGAATATATCTGTTTTAAGTTTGCTCTTGTCCTTTAAGTTTTAGCCAAAATCCGTTTAGTATCTTAAGTCTAATTTTCAAAGTCCAAAGTCCTGTTTTCATTAGTAAAATTTAGGTAGGATTAAACTTGTTTTAGGTTATGTAAATCAAAGCACAAGCTTTTTGAGCTACAAGCTTGATCTGTTTGTGCTTATTTTGTTTAAAAAAACTATTTTCCAAGCTTAAATTAGGGCTGCAAAAAGCCTTTTTGTCTTTTAGAAAACCAAAAACTCGGCATATACTGAGTTAGATAGCCATTTTCATAAGCCTTTTTAATAGCTTAATTGTTTTTCAAACTGCTTATTCTTTGCTGATTTATATAGCTTGTTGCATAAGCT
>BQNB010171842.1:0-13521 GCA_026074375.1 Tanacetum coccineum
AATTTAAAAAATTGAGTTGTTTGGTTTCCACTAAAGTGAGTTGTTCGGTTTCAACTGAAGTGAGTTGTTCGGTTTCCACTAAAGTGAGTTGTATGGTTTCCACTAAAGTGATTGTTCGGTTTCCACTGAAGTGAGTTGTTCGGTTTCAACTGAAGTGAGTTGTTCGACTTGAGTTGTTCGACTCAGGTTGTTCGACTTGGGTTGTTCGACTCAGGTTGTTCGACTTGAGTTGTTCGACTCAGTTGTTCGACTTCAGTTGTTCGACTTGAGTTGTTCGACTCATTTGTTCGACTTCAGTTGTTTGACTTGAGTTGTTCGACTCAATTGTTCGACTTCAGTTGTTCGACTTCAGTTGTTCGACTTCCTCTATTTCGAAACCCAAAAATTTATAAACACAAAAAGACACCCTTTTGATGGTTGTTTTGCAAAAATACTTGTACAACTAGTGTTACTAAACCTATAGGAATAAGAAAAATGAGAACATTAAGGTTTTTAGGCCGAAAAAAATTAAAATCAAGATTTTGCTCTTTATAAGGTTTTCAAACACAAAAAATAACAAAAATGATGTTTTTCTTGATTCTAAAGCTTGTACACCTATATCATAAAGATAATAGATCAGATTTACTAAGGTAAATAATCCTTTAGTGTACACAATAGCTTTGAAACCAAAGAATATATAAGAAATAAAGGACGATTTTTGCGAGTAAACAAATGAACCAAAAAAAATAAACACAAAGACTAAACACACCACTCTATGACTCTTGATACCAATTGAAGAATATTATTAATCTCTTAACAACAAGAACTATAGAGAGAAAGTAGGAAGGAAAGAAGTATTTTAGAGAGAGAAAGACAAGAACATGAAATGCATAACTATGTGAAAATACAACCAACCAACCACCTCTCCAAGGCACTGAGAGGTGTATAAATACCCTTTTGGCCGGCCCATGGATAGGCTTTACATGGGCTTTCCATGAGCTTTTCCTAAATTTGGCCCAATTAGATTAATAACATTACATTTGACTAATTACGGGCTTTGACTAACTATTATTGGAAGTGACCGATACTTTTTGTGTTTCTAATACACGTTTTTATACACGTTTTTACACACATTTTTATACACATTGTTATACAAGTTTTTATACTCATGTTTTTACACACGTTTTTATACACGCTTTTATGCACGTTTTTATACACGTTTTTATATACGTTTTTATACACGCTTTTATGCACGTTTTATACATATTTTTATATACGTTTTACACACGTTTTTATACATGTTTTATACACATTTTTATACACATTTCTATAAACACGTTTATGTACACACATTTTTATACACATATTTTTACACACGTTTTTATACACTTGTTATACATGTTTTCATACACACCTTTTTATACACGTGTTTACACACGTTTTCAAACACACTTTTTTATACACGTTTTTACACACTTTTTTATACACACATTTTTACACATTTTTATACACACGTTTTTATACAAATTTCACACACATGCTTTTATACACATTTGAATACACAACTTTTTACACACGTGTGTAAAACGTATATAAAAATGTGTATAAAAACGTGCATAAAAGCGTGCATAAAACGTGTATAAAAACGTGTGTAAAAATGTGTGTATAAAAATGTGTGTAAAAATATGTGTATAAAAACGTGTGTAAAAACATGTTTAAAAACGTGTGTATAAAGACGTGTATAAAAATTTGTGTATAAAAACGTGCATAAACATGTCTATAAAAACGCGTGTATAAAAATATGTGTAAAAACGTGTATAAAAACGTGTGTATAAAAATGTGTGTATTAAAACATGTATAAAACCGTGTATCAAAATGTGAATAAAAATGTGTGTAAAAATATATGTATAAAAATGTGTGTTTAAAAACGTCTGTGAAAACGTGCATAAAAAATGTGCGTATAAAAAATTTTGTATTAAAACATATATAAAAACGTGTATAAAAATGTATGTATAAAAACGTGTATAAAAATGTGAGTATAAAAACGTGTATAAAATGTGCATATAAAAAAGTTTGTATTAAAACTTGTATAAAAATGTGTGTATAAAAACGTGAATAAAATGTGAGTATAAAAACGTGTATAAAAATGTGCATATAAAAAACTTGTATTAAAACATGTATAAAAACGTGTATAAAAACGTGAATAAAAATGTGTGTATAAAAACGTGTATAAAAATTGTGAGTATAAAATGCGTAAAAAACATGCATAAAAACGTGTATAAAAATGTGTTCATAAAAACGTGTGTATAAAAACGTGTGTATAAACGTGTATAAAAATGTATGTATAAAAAATGTAAAAAAAACATATAAAAAATGCGTATAAATTTTAAAAATATTAAGATAAAAGCGACTTCTAAAAAAATCAATTTTCAGTTAATTGTAAACGGTCGTTTGTGTAACGGACTAACACTGCAATAATAAACTAACGATCGTTAGCTTAACCGGCTCTAGCAGGTCAATCAAGTCACCGGTACACACAGTGTACGAAATTTGAATGTTTAGTGACATATTAGAAAAAAATGATGGCTACATAAAAAGACTGTTGGTTGTAGTAGATCACAGATCAGGGTGAAGACAATCAATAGCCTAGCTAATTACCAAGATGGTTACCGGATATCACTTGAAGTCGTGTAATCACTTTCCAAAGAAGATTAGTCAACCCTATGCCTGGGTTACACGAATACCTCCTTGGGATAAAACCATGTGTTTGTTCTTGTTCTAGGCAGAGATCAAGAACCCTGCGTTTCTATGTGTTTTTGTTTTATGTGTGTTTTTTTCATGCAATTGTGATCTTTATTTATATGGATTTACTCAAAACCTATTCATGGAATTAATGAGAGATTAATGGCCAATTAATCTCTTCCATATGGTCAATTAATGCAGTCAAATCAATTATCCTCCATAATTTAGGAATAATGATTTCATGACCAAATTAAATATGGTCAATTAGTGTAGTCAAATCTGCCACATAAATAGACAAATAACCACCCATTTAATCAAATTACTAAAAGAGTCAGGAAAAATTAGTGACTTGATGGGTGTACACTCCGTACCTCCAAACCCATTTCCAAGTATGATCCAATTCCTACAATTGCACTAAATTTCCAACAATCCTCCCAAATTTAGTACAATTCCTTTGCATGAAAAATTAAACATTAAACAAAACAAATGCATAAATGAAAATGTCATGATGATTGAATTTTCATCTTAGTAAATTACACATTCAAATATTCGAGAATCATGGTGTTATAAGAATTGAACCCTTCAACCCATTTGAATACTTGAAGATAAAATACACACAAGTTTTCAAACACATAAGAAACTCCTGACACTATACAAGCCATGTGTCCATATCCAATTCATTAATTGTTAGATATTAGAAAAAGACTCGGTCACCCCATGTATTTTACTGTTTATTATAGCTCGTAGTTTAATAGTTAATAGTTCTTGCTAAGAATTTTTTCAAAGAAATTAACCATTGAGAAGTAAAGACTTCATCTTCCTTTTCAGCAGGTTACAAGCACATCCTTGGGATGATATGTAAATACACGTGCTTCAGTTCTCTAAATGTTCAGCTTTCCACATTGAACTCAGCTACCAAGTTTCCTTAGTAGGGAGTTGGGTGTCCTAGCATTCAGCGACTTAGTTGGACTTTAATCTCATCCCTTCGGCAGACTTTATATATATGTTCTAGCCAGTCCCTTCTTCAATTTGATCAGCTAAGTTTTGTTTATGTCCTATACATTCTTTATAGTTATCACATCATTCGTTTGATCAGCTCATTGAATCATGCTATGCTGACACCTAAAGTGTCTAGAATTCCCATATGTCATCTGGCTTTAAGCCTTTTCCAATGTGTTAGCAGATAAGTTCACAGCGAGATAGAAATAGGTGATATTGGTTTTAGACCATAATGGAATTCAAGAGCAAGTTTTCAAACATTCAGCTTCTTTACCAGCAGATGTCTCAATGCCACAAATTCATATTCATTGTTGATCCAATGATGCAAGTTTATTTCTTAGAAGCCCAAGAAATTGCACCACCACCAAGCAGGAATACACATCCACTTATAGACGAATTGTCTTCAGTGTTGTTGATCTATCTTGAATCGTGTAATCCTTCACAAACACTGAAGGGATAACCAGTTTTTGTCAATCTATACCAGGGTTTACTAGTATACCTGCTCAGTTTACCACATAAAAGCAATATCAGCCTTGTACAAGTCATGGAAATTGATCAAGCAGCCAATCACCCTAGAATACTAAAGTTGAGATACAGTATGACCATTATTAGGCATCAGCTTCTTACTTATATCCATAAGAGTACTAACTAGAGTGCAATCAAAGTAATTCAATTTCTTTAGTACCTTCTCAATATAATGAGACTTAGAAATTGCTATTTCCATTTCTTTTTTGTTTTTATCTATATACATGGATTTCCATAGCTCATCCATTGTCTCCTTCATAGAGTAACCGTGTTGACTATAATAAATTACGTTGTCAGTGTCATACCCTGTAATGGGTTTGTGCTTTATGGTTTTGCTTGTCATTTTCACATTAGTAGGAAGGTGGTAGCCGTGTAAAGGGTCATATCAAATTTGCTATATACACATTTGTCAGCTTGGTTAAGTAAATAACCATTAGACAAAACCACTTCATCAAACTTTTGATGCCATTGCTTAGGTGCCTGCTTCAGTCCATATAAAGACTTAATCAGTTTACATACACCTTATTTTCATTGCCAGGCATGATGAAGCCCTGAGGTTGGTTCATATATACTTCCTCATCTAAGTCACCATTCAAGAAAGTTGTCTTCACATTCATCTAATGAATAATCAGATTGTGAATTGATGCCATAGCAATCAACAGTCTTATAGTACTTTTAACGTGCCAATAGAGACATAAGTATCAAAGTAGTCTATCCCTGACTTTTGTTTAAAGCCCTGAATGACCAGCCATGCCTTGAACTTTTCAATAGTTTCATCTACCTTTAGTTTTATTTTGAAGATCCATTTGCAACTAAAAGGTTTGTAACTTGGAGGTAGATCAGCCAACACCCAAGTGTTGTTGCCCATGATGGAGTCCATCTCACTCATTTATTGCCTTCTTTCCAGTAAGGCAACATCTTAGGTACATCATATCTTAATCAATTGTTTTGGGGTCATTACTAGCATTAAACCATTAGGAGTGTTGGTCAGTGACCTAATCCCTTGTTCTTTCAATTTAAATATAATTAAACTTTTAGTGTCCAAAATCCTTTGAACCTATTCCTTTTGATTTTTCTAAGCTCAGGTTCAGGTTGCTGAACAACCTCTTCAATGACCTCTTTAGGGAAAACTGAACAACCAATGTCTTTAGTTCCATTTACCAGGGACCTCTGACTTGGTCTAGGGACTGATGCGAATCTTATTTCTCATCAAAGATAGCATCCCTTGATTCAAGCTTATTGAAGTTTAATTGAAAACTGGATTCATTAGGCTCAATGACATTAGAACCTTATAAGCCTTAGCAATCTCTCAGCAGTCCAACAAAGCATTTAAAATCCCTTTTCTTTCTCCAAAAGTTTTTAGCTTTGGACCAGGGAGTCTTACAACTGCCCTACAACCCTAAACCCTAAGGTAGTTCAGGTTTAATTTCCTTTTAGTCTAGAGTTCCTAAGGGGTAATCATGTTCCTTTTACTGGGAACCCTATTTAATAAATAGCAAGCTATTAACATAGCTTTACCCTAGAACCCTTACGACTCTAGTGCTGAGTAGGACAACATGGAATTAAACCATTTCTTTTGTACTCTATTTATTTCCTTTCAAATATCATTTTATTGTGGACTATGGGGGCATTCGTTTCTGAAATAATACCAACAGATTGAAAATACAGAGTATCCATGTACTCACCTCCCCTATCAGTCCTAAATCTTTTGATTTAGGACCCTTGTTTTAATTCAACTTTAGTTTTGAATACTTTGAATTTAACTAATGGTTCATCTTTTGAATGTAATAAATAAAACATAACAAAACTAGAAGCTATCATCTATAACATGTCACAAAAATTATTTTCTTATTCCCAGTGAAGGGTGGCATTGCAGATCACCATTAAATGCACTGTATTCAGCTCCAAGCTTTAGTTTCTACATTTTACATTGTGAATGGTTTCTTAGTTATTTTTGTTTAGCATTGCACAGTCCTTATAATTTTCAGTGTCCATGTCAAAAGCTGGGATTAACTCATCCTTAGACATATCTTGCATCCTTTTAAAGTAGACATGACCTAGTCTAGCACGTCATAGGATTGAATCATTTAGTTTAGAGGTTGACATAAAGGCTGAAGTAATATTATCATTAACAATATTAAGCCTGAACATTTGATTACTCAAATAACCAAAACCAATAAACACACCATGTTTAGATAAAACAAATTTATTAGATTCAATCACTTTTTTATAACCACAATTATTCAAAACACTCCTAGAAACCAAATTCTTCCTTATATTAGGAACATGCAAAACATTAAACAACAAAACAATCTTTCCAGAATAAAACTCAAGATCTACACAACCACATCCATGCACCAGGGTTGTTGACTCATATCCTATGTGAAGAATAGATCCATCATTCAGCGACTCATAGGTCTTGAACCAGCATCTATCTTTACACTCATGAATTGTTGCTCCTGAGTCAACCCACCACGCAACATCATCATCCTACACAAAGTAAGCTTCAGATACATATGTAACATAATAAACCTAGAAAGATTTGTTAAACATATTCTAACCTTTCGGTGAGTTGAATGAACCATCCACCAAACCCTTTGTACCTGAACCATTGGCTTTGTTGCCAACATTAACACCTTTGCAATCTTTTTTCAAGTGTCCAGGTTTCCCACACTTCTAACAAGTCATTTTGGACTTTTTGTTAGGATCAGCCTTTGTGTTATCATGGTGTTTACATTTACCCTTGTTGTCATTGTACCTACAGGAGTTGTTATGCCCCACCATATTAACAATTGAAGGACCAGCAACATTGTTGCCTTTTGGCTTGTCACTATCCTGCCTTCGAAGGGACTCCTTGTTGATCCCACGCCTTGATCGATTCTTTATGATATAAAGAGTTTGTTACCTTGGAAGAACCCAAATATACAAAGATTGAGTTTTTGTATGTTTTACACATAAAGGTAGCGGTATCTAACACTTTGATACTCTAGAGAAATTTATGAATGAAACAGTAATGACTAAAACATACAATGAACACAAAACACACTGCTTCAATATTATTAAATAATATGAGTACTCTTTAAGTACTGAGGTTACAAAACCTTAAAGCTATTACAAAATTTTCTCTAAATGTATCTCTGAAAAGTTCTAAGTTACTCTACACTTGGGATCTCCTTTTATAGAAATACAAGGAGCCCTTTACAAAGATATCTGCCTATCATTTAGGTTCAGTTACAATTCAAATATAAATATCCGAAATACTCTCCTGCATTCTTTATCTTTAGTTCATCCGCATTAGGACCATTTAGAAGTACGACTTCTACTACTCGCAGTATTATAGTACCTTGGCTGTTGTACTAACTTTGTAGGCCAGTACTAACTCTTTTAGTACTGTTGGCAGTATTAAGTCTCATTGAAGATTTATTCCTAACATTCCTCCCCTAAACTGTGCATTGTCCTTTTTAAATCATCAAGTTTCTTCTGATAAAATCTTTAGTATTCTTCCTCTGCTGATGATTCTTTCAAAAAAAACAATTCTGTCACTTCTGAACTTGAGATCTTATAAAATCTGAGAAGCTCAATCGCTTGTGTACTCTCATGATCAACCTCTAATCTTTCTTCAACATCCTTGGAGATCATCTCTTGCTTTAAAGGATATTTCTTCTTTGTCAGCATATTGTATGGCCTCCCATTCTCCATCTAATAACATTGTGAATACCACAGAAATAATACATAAACTCAGCTTAGCAGATTGTCTATTGATGCCTGATTCTTCCATAAATCATCATCTTCATTTGGCTCATTAATTGTAGTGCAAATCTCCCCAAAGCATGAGGATCATACCCTTCTGGACTTGAAGACCCTATACCTTTCCTTAACAAGGTCTGTACTATTCCTCACTTCATGTCTATAAAATCTTATTAGCATTCCTCAATAAGATTTATAATTCTCTTGAACTTCATTCCCTTGAATACTTGATATATACCATGAATAGTCTCTAGAAAAAAACATATAGACTTCCAATCCACAATTGGAAAACTTTGTATATATGGATTCGGTTCAAATTCTATAGTACATTTTCTTGGTATGATGTCTAAAAATTCTTTGAGTTTTCTTCCTCTGAATCTGTCTCCTTCTTTTGTCTACTTCCTTGTGCTGCTTTCTAGGAATGGACTTCTTTCTCTTTGTTTCCAGGTTCTTAACATCTTCTTCCTTTTCCTCTTGTGTAATAACTTTTGCTACCCCAATCTTTTCAGGAGAGACTTTCTTTTCATGGAGACTTTGCTTTTTTTACTTCACTTTATCTGCATCCATAGGCTCATATATTTTGATTAAATCCAAAATCTTTTCAAAGATTAGTCCCTATGTCATGGTAAGACATTCCTTGAACAGAATGATCTTGAAGTTGCCCTTGGTTCTTACCAAATATCTGATCATATGTCCTTCTAGCTGTGGGCAATAGTCTTTAGCTTCATTTTAAGAGGAATGATACTAATGACAGTAAGGATCATTCCAGTCCAATCTTTGTGTAGTCTTCAGCTTCATCCATAGCTCTTTTCCTGTCTTCTTCATCCCACTGTCTAGCTATCTCTCTCCATTCTAGCAATTTTTGAGCTCTCTGTTCGCATTCATGTGCTCTTCAGTCTAATTGCTTCAATCATAACTTATACTGGTTCTGTTCAAGTTCCTTCTATTGATTCTTTCTTGGCTCTTCTTATATCAATTTAGCTTTTCCACTTAATCACTGTCTTGATCTTTTCTCAGTACTTCTTTCTTGAATATGTAATAGTTACTCCAGCATGTACTAAGGGTGTACCTAGCTAGTATAACCTGTTGGAACTTCTTCACTAGCAGTACCTTTCTTCAAAGCCAGCAGTACTAACTTCATCACTTGATTTTCCACTGCCCTCTTGATCTTGAATGACTTCAGTTGGAGTCACTTCTTGAATGAATAGTTCAGTTTCAGTACTAGCTTTTTCTTGAACCTCTTCATTAAATAACTTCCTCCTTGTTTTGGAAGAATCATCTTCAAAGGCTTCATCATCTGAAATAACAACCCTGGTTTGTTTCCTTGCTTTCCCAATCTTTACTTGAGACTCTAGCTTCTTGACCCTTAGAATAAGCTTGGTATAAGCTGAATGTAGTTTTCTTTGTCATTCAACAAGTCAGCCTCCTAACAACTCCAATTCCTGTCTGAAAGAGTGTTTAACTAAATTCATACAATTCTTGAAGTTTCACAACTAACCATCCTCACTTCCTTCGTGAGTGTACAGCATGGAGAGTGAGTCATTGGGGTGTGAGAAGGATGGTTTTCTGTTCCAGGTTGTGTAGGTGAGGGTTGTGTAGGTGAGGGTTGAGTAGGTGATGGTTGTGAAAGAGATTGTGCAGGTGAAGGTGAAGGTGTAGGGGAAGGTGAAGATGTGATTCTATAAGGTGAAGGTGAGGGTTCATTAGCATCTAACATAGTAGGAAATAAAGCAACCTCTTGACCTGAAAATCCCTTGGTGAATCTCTTCATATTGCTAAACACCTTCATTGTTAGAGATGGAACAGAATAAATACTTGTGTGTTGTTGAAAATTGTGATCTGCATCATGGTTTAGGCATAGTTGGATAAACCTAGGGTATACATCAAAAACTTTTTGGGACTAGATATGTTAGACACCATGTGGTCAAAGATCATCTAGAAAAATTAAACTTTCGATTTGTGGCTAAACAAATAACAGCAGCTGCAATATTACTACTAAACTGCTCTTAAGCAGTCTTCTTTGGGCTTAAACAGTGAAGAATATTATGAATAAGAAACCTCCATTGAGGTGAAAATGCACCTTTTTGAAAGGTTAACTTATCTGAGTCAGTAGCATAGCCCATAAGCGGCCCAATTGCGCAAAGATCTCTGTAGTTAGAGAGAGGTCAATGCCATCTTGGATCATCCAATTGAGCGTCGCCGTAGGAAACCTTCAGTGATTGAAAGTGAGTGTCCATCAATAGTAGCATGAATCTTAACGTCGCCATTTTCATCAGTCAAAGTCTCAGCAGTCCTTCAAAATTGTTTTATAAAGGAGACACACACCCTGGTTTCTTAGTAAGTGCATAGCAAATATGACTTCGATTGATGAAATCTATGATCTGATGAAACCTCGCACTTCCCATAGATTTTTCTAGAAACGCTACTGACTCGCTCGTTCTCACCCCTATTTATATACCAATAAATTAGATAAATATGAATACACAACAAGGGTCAGAATCCGCGAGACCAATGAAACCGGAAGCAGTATAGAGTGTTCCCGGGTCGTTATGTCCCAACGAGGCTAGAGATGGAAAATCGAGAGACGATTGATAATTGATGTTTAAAATGACAAGGATGTGATTGCGGAGGAAACTAAATAATGAGCAAATGCCCACCAAAGATAAACAAGGAACAAGATAACTAGAACAACTCATAGTAAGCTAAAGGATGGTGAAAACACCTAAAACTTTTACACTAAGACTCAAATAAGCTCAGATAAACTTAAGACAAAACAAAATAAGCTAGACTAACTCTAAATAAGTTAATTCAGCAAGTATTTAAACTAATTAAACAAGAGAAACACAGCAGTGCTAACAACAGTACTAGCAGTATTAACTAACGGTACTAACTTGAAGTTAGAACTGCTAGTTATAAGTTAGTACTGGTAGTTATAAGTTAGTACTGCTAGCTTTACTAAAACACAATGAAACAAGAAATAAGCAAATAAGCTAAAACAGATAATTAACTACCCCTAATAAGCACTCAGGGCATTAGATAAGGCAACTAGATTAAATTAAAATGGCAAATAAGCTAAAAGCTACAATCTGATCAACTACTAAAATTGCTTTGAAAAGGCGAATAAGCTTAAATAAGCTTACTCCTAAAGACAGTAAAGGAAAATGGTTTAATACAGTAAAGGAAAATGGTTTAATCTACTCTAAAAAGCTAAGGAAATCTTAAATAAGCAGAAATAATAAGCTGATAAGCTAAAATGAACTACCAGTACTAACTTAGAGTTAGTACTGCTAGCTTGAGTTAGTACTGCTAGTGAAAAATCCCAAAAGAGAACTAGCAGTACTAACTCTGGGTTAGTACTGCTAGTTGAAAATATCCCTTAAAGTTTTCAAAAATCATTATTCTTTTCATACTGATTAAAAACAGATTATCTACTAACAAAATAAGACACTTATAAGCAGACTTCAATCAGTGATAAACACTTAAATAAGCTAAATTAATCTAACAGTATTAGCTACACATGCTACTAGTACTAACTAGGAAAGTTATACAAATCATTTTGGAACTGAAATCTAAGCAGGATAAGTACTAAACAACATAATAAAGCATAAATAAGCAAATATAAGTAACAAATAAGCTCTATAAGCAGTTCTACAATAAGTAAGAAAAAGAGAGAAAAAGAGAGACTTACAACACCCTTGCTCAAAACAGGGCTAAACCAAGAATCTACAAGCTCTAGCTTGTATAAAACAAGCTAGTAGTGTCCATAAGCCCATCCAGAACTGGCTTATCATCCATAAAATAAGTTGTGGTGTATTTGAGAGTGATTTTTGTTATTTTCTCTTAACTACTTATCCCTTTTTTTTACTAAACAAAAACAGCTTATAAACAAGCTCTTTTGAAAGCTTTTCAAATGCAATTAGGCACTAGTTAGCAAGTGAGAACTTGGAATTTAAAAATTGGATTTTAACATAAAATCTCAACACTTTATTAAACTTGGAAATTAGTACAAAGCTGAAAGAAAAAGTACAAATAGCTGTAAATGACAGAAAATTAAGCTATGATTTTCTAAGATATTAAAAACTAAAAACTAACTAGTTACTCCTCCCCCTCAACAAAGTTTACAAAAGACTCTATTTATAGCCGAAGTCTTCTTCTCTTGGACTTCTATCTCCTCTTTCTTCTGTGTTTCTTTGTAGAGACAAAAACCAAGTGTGCTTGTTGTGTGAGGTGATTCTAAAACAAATCCCAGCCTTTAATTTCTTTTGTGCTTCTTTGGAGTCAATCATAGCCATCGAAAATACTTGGGAATGGTGAGGGATTGCCAACATGGCACTTATACAGCTGGGGGGTAGAGGAGTGGTTGAAATGATTTATCTAGGGTGTTGAGTGTTTTGCAGGGAGAAGGTATGGGACGACATCCCCAAGTTGCACCTGGGTTTTGTTTTGGGCGGGAAGAATGAAGTTTGGGTAGGTTGGCAGTTTTGGCCCCTCCTCTCTTATAACTTCAATTCAAACTTTGCCCGGTTTGCAATTTCGACCCTTGTCTTTTTCTTTTGTAATACAACTTGAGGTTTGGCAGTTTTAGTCCCTCAAGTTGTATTTTCTTCATGTGGTTGACTTTAGACTTTGACTTGACTTGGTCTTTTCCATCCCTTGCTTGTTTTGGCTTGTTTTTGGCTTTCTTTTTGAATATCCGTTACTGCACAATTCAAATACAAAACATACAAATACAATGTATTTTTGGTACGTTTTTAGTCATTTAAGTCCGTTTTTAATGGAAAATGGTATGTGTAATTAAGCACATACCACACTCCCTGGAAGGTTACTACAATTACACCATTAGTCCTTTGGTTGCTTATTAACCTTTTAGTTGATTCTAGTCTGTACCATTGGTCCTTATTTTCATAATTTAACCTTTAACCCTTCCAAGTTAACCAGTTTTGCAGCGTTTATCCTCGTAAGCTAATTAATCATCAATGAAAGCTCACGTACTTCGATTTCAACAAATATTTCAACATCAATTCATCATTGTTTCACGGTTTCTTCTTGATTTCGTAAAATCCCGTGAAAGATACGATTCTTTTCTCGGTTTTAATCAAAAACTTGTAAAATCCCGTGAAAGTTAATTGATTTAAATCCACAACAACAATCACTTTACCTACTTAAGATCCAATATCCATTCACAACAAACCTAAATGTCGAATACCAATAACAATTTGCAAACTCAAACATCGAATGATCTTCACAATGCTATCATGGAAGCAGGTGGTAAAGACCATCCACCAATGTTAGCACCTAGTAATTATGTTTAGTGGAAATCCAGCATCAAGAGATACATCAATACCAAACCAAACAAGGAACTCATCCACTATTGTCTCCAGAATCCACCATACAAGTTCAAATGGACTAAGAAGACCGTTCCAGTTGCTTAAGGTAGTTCCAAAACAACTACAGAAGGGTATATGGAGAACTATAAGAATGTTTCACAAGACATACGAGATCAACTGAATGCTGAAGCTGAAGCTGTTC
>BQNB010171843.1:0-13521 GCA_026074375.1 Tanacetum coccineum
CGTCCCAACGCAAATTTTTTTCCCCGAATCATACAAAAAAAGAAAATATTAAAAATTAGCCCCGCCATAATGCATCGCCCAAATAAAAACCCCCGAAACGTTAAAAAAAATTATTCTGAAAAAAAATAACCGAAGAGAGTATATTTATTAAATCTTTTATATATTATGTATAGAGTATTATTTAAATCATACGAAGAGAGTATATTTATTAAATCTTTTATATATTATGTAGTAGGATAATTAGTATTTTTTTCTTTTGATTTACCTGTTTTCGGAATCGATATTGTCAGCCAACTAATCCCAACGAAAGTACCCTTGTAGGTAGCTCGAGGTCGGCTCAAGTGAACCTCTGATGCCACAATGAAATAAATACTCTTTTAGAAATTCAATTGTTAGAATTTTAGCAAAAGAAAAGAAAAGGTAATTTCTTCCATACCCATCAATTAATAGCTAGAAAACTTTTTTTTTTATTTACGATAATTTATGTGCTTCGGTGTTTTTCTATTTGGTTGTACAACATGATTTTATGCCGACAATGAAAAATCACTAAAAAGTTTTCGGGTAGATTTGGGATGTAATTAAATAATGTTAAATCTTTTTTGGAAGTAAGAATTGTTTCGTTTGTTGTATTTTAAAATATAAAATCTATGGGTATAAAGTTCAAGGGTTATTTGTTTATTTTTTAAAGTTATAATAAAATTTGTAAATTTATAAATTTACACTTAACTCCATATAATTTATTTGAAATTAAATCACTAAAGTTGTATTAATTACCTCCGTTTTTTTTCAAGTTTTTGTTTTCATAAATTTGACACATATATTTTTATGTGTTTTTTTTCTTCATCAGATTTTTTCACCAAATTTTTTTATTTTTGACCAAATTGATTTAATTTTGACTTTTTATTAACCAATCAGATCGCACGATTTTGCCTATATGGCAAAATAAAGCGTTCTGATTGGTCCAATTTTTTAATTCATAAGATTCAATTTGATAGAAAACTCCGAAATGATGTAATTCTTTTATTATATAAAAGATAGTGTTTAGAGTATATGTCTTGTGAGTTTAATTTTCCAGATATATTTACAGTCATATTGGTTTTGAATCTTATTACTGTAGTACGTATGTTTTTATGTGACGTTCGACCCTTTTAGCATTCTTTTAAATATTCTTCCATTTGACCCATTATCAAAGGAACACAACCCAAATTGGCCCGGCACTCTTTTTATATGCACATTCACAACAGATGCAAAGATGTTCCAATAGTATATTGTATATATGCATGCGTAAGAAGTCATGCAAAGATTACCACAAAAAAAAGAAGTCATAGTTACTGTGAATATGTAGGAACTTTCTTGGAATTTAAGAACCTTATGCTATGGTGGCGGGATCAAGAAGTTGAATTAGATATAACTTCGTTTGACTGTTGCCCAAACTATATAACTGATCAACAAGGATAATCTTTACTTGTATTATATCTTTTGGATATCGAATGGACATTCAAATCTGGTGTGCTGCATAAGGTACAAAATCGGAGAATAAAAGCAATTGAAGAATCTAGAACGTAAAACCATTGTGTCATGTCGATTATGCTCATTTTCTATTTTGATCCAAAACCGTACACCCAAAACTCTAATTTTATGTTTTTCTTAAAACTAAATGTTATAATGGTTAAATGTTGTTATAATCTATCCTAGCATGCTTAACTAATGTAAAGCTATTCGACTTTAATAGTATTACGAATGTTTCTATAAGAAAAGACCAAATGTTTGTTCTTTTTTTTACCTGGGTTTCTGACTAGACATTGCGAGCCGACTAATCCCATGATGACTACCCTTTTGATTAGCCCAGAGTCGGCGCAGGTAAACTTCCGTGGCCACAAAGAGATTAATTATGAGGATTAATCAAGTGTTTGTTTTTTTATTTAGACACAAATCTAAGAACCCTTTTTGCTTGTAAGTATTTAGGTTTTCTGTGTGTTGTTTTTCAGATGTGAATCTCTTATATAAATAAGAACTCAAGTCAATAAAAAATTATCTGGCCTATTTATCTCTCATATAGCTCCTCACAATGGTATTAAATCTGCAGTTACTTTTTGATCTTGTATAGGTTAAAGCCATTACAAGTTAGTGGAATCAGTCCGAGCGTTTTACTCGCTGATGAGCTTGCTCCCTGGTTATATGCTCAATGAAAAGTTCCTCATTGAAGAGATGAATCCGATGCGACTACTACTTGATGATATCATTGAGGGTCCTATTCAATGACATCATTACATATAACAACCCAAGAATTTTTCATCTCAAAATGACAAAACATTTATCATATTTGTTTCGGGGAAATTTTTTTTGCTTTATTACATTTACTTTTGTTACCTAATATTCAATATGCAATGGTAACTTGCATAAATAGAAATGTAGACAGGCCTCACGGCAACTATCTATGACAATCCTATCTTCATATATGTCAAGCAAACGTCATAACATGTCAAGTCAATATCATCATATCCTTTTTACAAAGTACATTATTCCTATAATGTATCATTCGCAACGTTATATCAAAACGGCTTTTTAAAACCGTTATCGTATACTCTAATCCCTTAATTTCATGATGGGTTAATATCTAAAGTGAATGTACAAGCTTCTATGCAATATATACATGTTAATATAACCTTCATTTGAAATATAAACTCCCTCCAAGTCAAGTACAAGTTTTCAAAGCTTAATGTACAAGTCATTAATGCACGATATCCAAAATAGCCATTTTACCTCCATTTTCATAAGAATCTTGCACAACCCATCAAGTACAAGTTACAAGAAAGTCATACACTTCATTCTCAATCCATATTCATTCTCATTCCATGAAATTACAAGAAATCCAAGTCAGAAACCCCAACCCGAGTTAAATATTACTCTATGACCCGTTTCTTCGTTTTTATCCATTTTAAACCTCAACCAACACTAAAATAAGTTGTAATAACTTATTTTACAACTATGTCAATCCTATTTCATCATTATTTCATCATCTCATATCATTTATACGAAATTGATCCGAGAAACCTAACGTACCTAATGGATTAATTCGACTCGTTTATCAATTTTTGACCCATTTTAATCCTGAACAATCGAATCAAAGTACCATGTAAATCATAAAATGAGTTTACAATTCATCATCTATCATTTTCCTAGCAATGTACAAAAGTTATAAGCCTTGAAAACACTAATGAAACCCTAATGTACCCTAAATTGAACCCACGGATTATTCATTCATTTTTGACCCATTTTAACTCAAACCACTTATCAAACCTTGATTATAATCCTTAATACAAACCTTAAGATCAGTAATATATCATCTTGGATAAAGTACACACGAATTACCAACAAATATACTCAAAAACCCATTTGAGTATATTGTACCTCGCGGGAACCTTTCATTACTTTGCATTTTGACCCATTTTTGAAGTTTATCTTTTACACTAAGCACCATGGTGACTCACCAGTGTTATATAGCAGATTAAAGCACCTCTCTAAATATCTAATCATTTCTGGCTAGAAATATCCACATCACCTCTTTGTCTCTCTTTTCAAGCCGTGGACACAAACACCCCTTATAAGCCTTTTCAACACATCCATTACTATCTTGCTTCTTCCTTGTCATCCCCTAACTCCCTAACTCAGCTACATCAGAAGTATGACACCTATCTATCCAAACTTGGTCACCAAGATTCAATTCAAGTATAAATAGGGGCAAACTATGCTCATTTCTACTCATCCCCTACTTCCTCCTCTATAACCCGTCATAGCAGGCCAATCCTTCTTTAATTTGAAATACTAAGAGATCTTAAAAGTCCTTAAGCACATTAATGTGAATCAAAAGAAACCAAGAAAAGAAGCCCGGGAGTCGTTATTCTAGGCGTACGAAGCTAAAAGTCCCGATTTCAACCCGTTTTCAAGCTATAAGCTCAAACCCAGGTTATATCGTCTTCATACCTGCTACTACACCCTTATAATGTTCATATGATCATACATAAACTCTTGTTAAAGTTTCATAACCCAATTCATGCTCATTTTCCATCTGATCCAAAACCGTAACCCAAAACCCTAATTTATGTTTTTCTTCAAAACTACATGTTATATGGTTAAATATTGATTTTTTAATTATCCTAGCATTGCTTAACTAATGTTAAAATACACTTTATTGATTATATGAAGGATTTTTGAACTTAGAAATCCCGCGCATGGTTTACGGTTCTGAAACCCTATTTGACTCGTTTTGCTTCCTAGGCTTAACGAATCGTTATTTTAAAAATTTCATTATGATAAATTCATTTTTAGCTTATATTTAATAAGTTATCACCTGTAAATGATTTTAGAATGTTAAAATGCTTGCATGGCAAATTCGGACTTGTTTTCACAAAGTATTCCATGCAAAGGTTCATATATGTAACTTTCTAAAATTCATAACTAAAAGGATGAAAATGTTCATTTTATCAAAGTTATAACTATAGGGGTTATTAAGTCACTTTCAAAGTGCCAAGGTTTACTTGTAATTTTTTAACTTGAAGGACCAAACTCGTAAAAGTGCAAACTCCAAGGGTATATTTTGCCACTTTTCATTCTCAATGGTCTAAAATGTAACATTTTGAAAAAAAGTATAAAATCATGTTCAAAACATTACAAGACATAACTTTAATTAACGCTTGACGTGCTTAACATTTCCAGATATTGATTAAAGACTTTAAACTGATTATTTCGTATACAATACTATGGGAGATTCATATTAAAATGTTTCATCTATGGTATTACGTTATGATTGAGTGGTTGGGTTTACGATTTTAAAGTGCCCTTGCTCCTCAAAACGTTTACTGAATGACTCTGAATTTTTGAGGGCCCGAACGGTGATACAATAATTCCAAACTCTCCAATCAAACTCATAACTCTTAAAAACCAAAGTTCTAAAGTACAATCTTCCTAAGACTTGACATATTTACTCAGGTTGCGTGACGTGACTATTTACTATCATTTTGCTATATCAACCTTCTCCGTTAAGATTGTGATAAGGTCGTCATCTTTCATTCTAAAATAATTATTGCATCTACCTATCAGGTGAAGTTCATAACCTCGCCTTTACTTATTTTTACTTGTTTTATAAACCGCGAGGAGGAATAATGCTTGTTACAAACTTCTTTTACATACGTTTATCTTATAACATGTAATTACTTTTCAAAGGTTTATACATGCTTAAACCTGAATACAAGTGTTTTTCCAAGTTATATGCTATCCTGATATACATTTACGCTATGTTCTAAAGTGTAAATATATGCCAAAAGTCCCTCTTTTTCATGGACCATTAATCACTTGGGTGACCGTGATATTGTGGATAGATCTATCGGGATGCGATCATGTTTGTGTTAACCGAATAGGTAACCAATCACACTATATTTGAATTTTCTTAGGTATATGGCAATTACCTACTCCGAAGCATTATTCTCTCCTCTCTCTCTCCTCTTCTCTCTCTCTCTCTCTATAGTATATATATATTTATATATATTAAATATATATATAGTATATATATTATAAATCTATACTTATCTCACATCATTTTGGGTATATTTATATATATACACTAGTCAGTTTGTGTGCCATGAGCTCTTAGACAGACAAGGAAACAAGATCCAAATCGACCAAACAGGACCAAAACAAGACGATTAAAACACAATAATTATTGTTACTATGATAATTTGTATTTCGTTGCAATTATTCTCAATATACGGGTATATAATAACGTGACCCAAGATCATACATGCCTTTTTCATAAATAATAGTGGTTTGTACATTATTACACTATGAATTGTATTCAAACTGTTTATCAAACCTATGAATTTTACTCAACCTTTTTGTTGACTTTTTAGCATGTTTATCTCAAGTTATTGAGCAATATACGGCACGGAGTGGCTTGGACTAGAAGATGGCTGAACTGTTATCATTCAACTTGATGGTATTTGACCTTTCGGGACCTGCCCTTTGTAAAACTTGATTTGGAAATGAATGATAACGTATTTTTTGAACAAACGTCTCTTTTGGGTCGTTTTCTATGATTATGATTGTTGTTTCCATGAAGGAATACCCCAGATTAGTTTCCGCTGCTATATTGTAAAAATGGGGGTTTTACATTACAAGTACTCAACTCATCAAGTGCCTCAATTCCACTATACCACTAATAGGGTGGCTCCGTGACTTCATGAGTATGGGTGTACACTTCATACCTCTAAGCCCATTACCAAGTGCAACCTTAAACCTTCAATAGCATTAAATATTCATCAATCCTCCTTAATTTAGTACAATTCCTCTCTAATTTAGTACAATTCCTTTAGCATGAAAATAAACAATAAAACAAAACCAAAGCTACCTAGCACTATACATTTGAATTCAAATCTTAGTAAATTACAAAGTCCAAATATTTGAGAATCACAATGTTCTAAGAATTGTATCATTTATCTTATTTGAATAACAAAAGATAACATGCACACAAGTTATAAACACTTAAAAGCTATCGGACACTATACAAGCCATGTGTCCATATTTGTTCATGAATGTAAACAGAGCAAAAATTCCAAAGCTTTTCTGAAGCTGTAAAACTTTACATTTGCATAAGTAGTTCTTTTCCTTCATGTACCTGCACTTTTACAAATGAGCTATCAAGAATTTATACTTCAACCTAACTTTCGTGAGCACATACCTTGAGATGATACATAAGTTCATGTGCTCTAATTTTGAGTATGAAGTTTTTCACATTGAAATAAGCTCCCAATGCAAATTTCATTGGGAAGGAATTGAGTGTCTTAACAACCGAGGACTATGGTGGGCTGTAAACCCTCTCAATGCAAATTTCATTGGGAAGGAATTGAGTGTCTTAACAACCGAGGACTATGGTGTAAACCCATCCATTTGGGAGACTTTACAACCAGGTGTCTAATGAAATTATGTGCATGCTTCAACACATAACTATTTATACTACATATAAAACAAATTAGACACTCTTTTTTCATTTAATGCCCTAAAAAAATTAAGTAATCCAAGATATAAAGCATAATGTACAATATTTAAAATGCAACATTTCACCACAAAAAATTAAATAATTCAAGTTATAAAGCATAATGTACAATCTTTAAATGCAATCTTTTACCACAAAATCAACTATCTAACAAATATAAATATTAAAGCAAAATGTACAACATTTATTCCTTCATACATATGTTACAAGTACAAACTAATTAAATACACTAATTAATATTATTTTTAAAACACCCTAAAATAAAAAAATACATATTTTAAAGCAAAATGTACAACATTTATTATTTCACACATATATTACAAGTATAAACTAATTAAATACACTAATTAATTTACTTTAAAAACACCCCTAAAATGAAAAAAATACATGTTATTATACACATTGTACAAGCTAATAAAACATACAAAGCTTAAAACAATTTATATGCTAACACGTTGATGATACATATGGTTTTGAAAACTGAACTGGACCAACGGGTTCAACCAGAAATCAGAGTCGCCACCGGGTTTGGCTAGCCAATAAAATCCGTCCGAAAATGAAACGGATATGACCGGTCAAAACCGGTAAAAACAGGTGAATCGAGGAACTGATATCATTTTTTTATTCTCCGGTTAATCGGTTACTTTTTGTTTTGTTGGCGTCTAAACTTTAATTACATGGTACTCGCCGCTGCAACGCACAGGTACCTTGCTAGTTACTATTAACTATATTATTGATTTATGGAGTCACACGTTGTAATCCTACTTGTAAGTGTATATATATGATGTATATATATATATCACAAAAAAAATTCACGAAATGGAAATCTGTTTATTAGCCATCATTTGACCAAAAAAACACACAAAACCCTAGATCCATGAGGTCCTCATCCTCTTCATCTTCAAGATCCAAGATCCACTCATCTAATCGATTTGCCTAACCTGTTTGATTTCCATTCATCGAATAACGTTTGATTTGTGTAGATCGATAATAGCTTTCTCTAATCTCTCTTGTTAGATTCGACGTGATTTTTAGAATTAGGGTTTCGATTTTAATCGATTTCCTTGGTTCTAAGTAATTACCATTCCATCTGATTTAGTGAGTTCTAGGGGTTTGTTATCATTGTTATGCTGTTAAAATCCCTCGTTATTCGATTCGACGCTATAATCATTGGTTTTAGAATCTCTTTCAATCCCTTCGGCCTCCATGAGTCCTAATTCGGAATCATGTTCTACCTCCCTTAGAGCGGTGATTGTTATAACCCTGTTTATCGAGATCATCACTTTTCTTTCTTGGTCGTTTATCGACAAATTCATTTTTTTCAAATTTTTTCATTTTAAAAATGGGTATCTTAGAACAAAAGAAGATGATGTGGCTTAGATCTCCACGTCAATCTATGTGTCGGAATTTTTCATGAGGTGTTCTCGCCAATAGATTTGTTCATGCTGGCAAGAAATATGGACACGTTATTGACTTGTTTATTCCATTTAAGAATCGAAGATGGGAATAGTTTCGGTTTTGTCGATCATTAATGTGTTTAACAATGGGAGACGATTGGTAAGTAATCTTTGCACTATTTGGGTTGGCGTCGATCAAAGGTTTCATGCAAACGTTGCACAGATTCATAGACTCCTTTGAAGATTTAATAAAGCCTCGAAAGACAATGTTGTATGAGCCCAAAAGAAGAGTATCGTTAACGAAAATGGGTCGATAAAGCAGGTAATTCTTATGCCATGTGCTGAAAACACATAATTCATTTGATGCATTGGACCTGTGATCTGCGCTTCATTGTTTTGGATGATGATTGTCTTAATTCAAGAGATCTCTCTACGACCTTGCTGGTAGGGTTAAAGTGTTTGATCTTTGTCGAATCTTAAGGTAGTCCTAAGAATGAGGTTTTGACGAGGATCAAACTTCAATATCTGGGAGAATATGGGTTTTGTTTCGGAAATTTCCTACGTCTAAAATTAAGGAATTATTCAGGAAAATTGGGGGTTGGATCGGTTGGTTCTCGGTTTTTTAAAACAAACTTCTACGACTTCGTTAATGAAGTTGTGAAGGTTGTGAAGGTGGACAAGCAATGGGATATAATATGAAGGTTGTGTAATTAATATACGTGAGATTCATTGAATTCAAGGAGTGTGGGGTTAATCGATGAATTGTCTTTCTTTTCGGAACATTCAAGGGCTAGCCCAAAAGGCCTAAAGAGTATTGGGTTAAGGGAGTTGTTCGTTTAAAAATAAAGTGAATGTTTTGGCTCTTCAGGAAACAAAATGGAGAATATGAACCTGTGGAATTGTGTCAAGGCTTGTTGGGGGAAAATTATATTTTGATTACGTCATAGTGATTCTGTGGGCAATCGGGGGGAATTCTTTGTATTTGGGATCCTAATTCTTTCAAAAAGATAATGTTACTGTTCGGATTTTTGATTTTAATTCGGATGGTACTTGGTTTGAAATTGGTGTTAAGATCTTGATGGTGGCGGTTTATGCTCCTCACAAACTTGAGAGACATAAAGATTTTATGGGGTATTATTTGGAGTATATTCTTAATTGATGGGACGTGAGAGCCTATTTTACTCTTTCTTGTCTTGTGCTTAATTTGGCGAATTTCAATGAAGTGAGACGGAAAACTGAAAGATTTGGATCGGTTTTTAATGTTCAAGGTGCTGATATGTTCAACACATTTATTGCAAATGCGGGCCTTGAGGAGATCCCGCTAGGAGGTAGTTCGTTTACATGGTGCCACAAATCCGCTACTAAGATGAGTAAACTTGACAGGTTTTTTTCTAAAAATTTATTTAATTCATATCCGGATATATGTGCTACTTCTTTGGATAGATTCTTATCGGTCATCGCCCGATTCTCTTCGTCGAATCCAATCATGACTACGGCCCGATCCGTTAGGTATTTCATACATTGGACGGTATTGGTTGGTTTAATAAGCTTTGTATTGACACGTGGAATTCTGCCCTGTTGAAAACTAATGTTATGAGGAAACGTTGATGAAAAAGTTTATAATTTCTATAGGTAAAATTCGTGAAGTGGTTAAAATCTATAAAAGCAAGAATGGAGGTTTGGTAATCTTAAAGAGAGTTAAAGAATAGATGTGATATTGATAAGGGCCTAGCTTCTGATTCTTATTAATAGAAGGAATGGTGGTTATTAAATCCATTCAATTCCTTGATAAAATTCATGTAATGGATTTGGCTAAAGGCTAAGGTTAATTGGAGCGATTGAGTGGGATGATGAACTCTCGATACGTTCATGGGGTCTTGAATAAAAACAGGAAGTCAATCTAACATTCGAGGTATTATGGTTGATGGTAAGAGGCAAGATAATCCGAAAGTTGTTAAATCTGAATTTTTTTCTTCATTTTCGGAAAAGATTTGAAAAACCTTCTGCTAATTGAATTCTTATTGATATGAATTTTCCTAAGACTATTTTAAGATCAACAAAATGAATAGAATGTGCGGTGGTCTAAAGAGGTAGTAAATGAAGCTGGTGTGGGATTGTGGTTCCGACCAAATTACTGGCGGATGATTTTTCGTTTTTGGCTTTTATAGAAAAATTTGGACATGTATTGAAAATGATTTATGTTTTGCGGCGGGTTATTATGTCTTTACCTTGGTGGACATTTCCCAAGGGATGTAATGCTTGTTTCATAGCCTTAATCCGAAGTTCATGACGCTAATTTGGTTTAGACTTTTCAGACATTTGTTCTTATTGGAAGCATTTACAAAATCATTGCTAAGATCTTGGCCAATCGTCTTGTGGGAGTTTTGGGTGATATTGTTAATGAAGTTCAATCCGCTTTTATTTCTGATAGACAAATCTTAGATGGGCCATTCATTCTTAATGAGGTCATTCAATGGTGTAAGTCCAAGAAAAAGCAATCCTTAATCTTCAAGGTTGATTTCGAAAAGGCTTATGATTCGGTTCGTTGGGATTTCTTGGATGATGTTCTAAAAAAGTTTGGTTTTGGCAATAAGTGGTGCGATTGGATCCAAAGTTTAAGATCTTCGAGGGGTTCCATCATCATAAACGGGAGTCCTACGGAAGAATTTCAATTCTTCAAAGGGCTTAAGCAAGGTGACCCTTTATCTCCGTTCCTTTTTATTTTAATTATGGAGAGCCTACATTTATCATTTCAAAGTGTTGTGGACGTCGGTTTATTCAAAGGAATTCATCTAAGTCCTTTGGTGAATCTTTCTCATATGTTCTATGCGGACGATGCGATGTTTGTGGGTCAATGTGTGATGATAATATTAATACTCTTGTTCATGTTTTGGAATGCTTCTTTCGAGCTTCGGGATTACGTATCAATATGTCTAAAAGCAAGATTATGGGGGTTAATGTTGGAGATGATAAGATCAAAGTAGCGGCTTCAAAACTCGGTTGTCTAATTCTTAATACGCCGTTTACTTACATTAGGTACAAAAAGTGGGATGGCAAAATGTCCCGTTGTACAAGCTTGGACGGAATTATGGATAAGTGAAATCTCGCTTATCATTGGAAATTAAAGTCCCTTTCAATTGGAGGTAGCTTCTTTACTTAAATCGGTCTTAGGTTCGATACCGATATTTCACATGTCTATCTTTAAAGTCCCTTTAACGGTGCTTCGTTCGCTTGAATCTATCCGATGCCAGTTTTTTAATGGACATGAGCTCAAAAGTAACAAATCTTCTTGGGTTAATGGACAAATAAAAATAGTGTGTTGGCGGCAAGGAAAAAGGGTGGTCTTGGAGTTTCAAGCCTTTTTGCTTCTTAACATAGCCTGATTGGATGGAAATGGTTCTGGAATTTTATTCCATAATGATTCTATATGGTCTAGAGTAATTTTCAAGGCTATTTACGGAGTTGATGGTGATTAGTTAAATAAAGTCTTAACATATGCTAGCAGGTCCTGCTGGATGGATATTATTAATGAAAGTCAGGTAGTTGAAAGATCAAGGTATTAACTGCGTGAATTTTATGTATATTAAATGTGGCAATGGCGGAATCACGAAATTCTGGGACGATATTTGGATTGGCAGCAAGCCTTTGAAGCTCTTATTTCCCCGTATTTATGCTCTTGATAATATTAAAGATGCGACAATCTGTATGAAGCTTAACGAGCCCGAGTCAGCCTTGATAATAACTTCGTGCGCAGCATTAGAAGGAGGAATCGAGCAGTCTCAGTTCAAGGAGCTTACGGACTTGCTATTCCGATCGTGCTTAATCCGTTTGTTGATAGATGGGTCTGGTCTTTAGGAGGGATGGGGGAGGTTTATGTCGCTTTATTCGGAGATTTATTGATGATCAAACGTTCTCTTGTCGATGGTTCTAAAACTCTTTGGATTAACGTGTTCTCTTGTCCCGATTAAGTGAATATTTAGCTTGGGAAAAATCAAATTGGAAGCGCTTCTCGAGATTCAATATTTCGCGTTAGAGTATGAGATCGATTCTATCCTTTGTCCCATTTGTGATAGGGTGGTTGAATCTCCGAGACATATTTTTTTTAGTTGTTGTGTAGTTAGACAAAGTGCGCGCAAATTTTGGTTCTTGTGGGATTTCGATAAATATTCGGTTGTTAACTCCTTCACTGAATGGAATCAACTGGATGGCTCTTTTCGTTTCAGTCTAAGCTTAAGTGATGATCCACAGTGTCTTTTTTGTGGTTTTGGTGGATTGTGTGGTACTCTTATCGAAACAAACTTCTATTCGACGGAGAATGAAACTTCAAAGGCGATTTTTTTTGTTGTGTTGTTTCCATATCTTTCTTATTGGTGTAAGTCTTAGATGTAAAGCATCGTTCTTTGGGATGATTTGCTTAAAACCCCTTCTTTGATTTCTCTGTAATTCTAGCTCCTTGCTAGTTTCTTAATAAAATCCGCTGTTCAAAAAAAAAATGGAAATCTGTTTAATTAACAACGTGAGTTGGACTTAGCGAAAACTAACTGAAAAAGGTGTGACTTGTGTTGCAAGTCAATATATGAGACGAAAATGAAATGAGAATTAAAAGGATAAGATCTTTTAATTAGTCATTTGATTTAGAGCGCATATATGTATATTAAATGCATTTTATGATTTCTTTTGTTTTTTTTCCTCTGCATGTGCTAAAATAATGATAATCAATTTGCACCATCTACACATCAAATTAACTTTCGAAACTCAAAATGGTGCATCTAAATGAATAGAAATTCAGCATTTAATACAAGTCGTTGCATCTCAAATGTGTGTGGTTTTAGTCACTTATCATCACTTCTTATTTTAATTTACTTTTCACTGGATCCCTAATATATATATATTAATGTGTAAGTGAAATATTTTAATTTAAGTTACTTTAGTATAGTAAGTTACTTTAGTATAGTTGCAACCGTGCATATGTGTTGTAACAAATGTTAATGAAGGGCATGTACTGTGCGAAATGAATAACACAAAAAACATAAAAAAACTAGCAATTTAACATAAACAATTACACATAAAGGAGTA
>BQNB010171844.1:0-13521 GCA_026074375.1 Tanacetum coccineum
CTACTACTTCTGGCCCAGCAGTAGTTACATTATTAAACTTAGCAGTATAAACTTTTTCATTAAAATTATTGGTTTTGACCGCTGATTTTTGGTTAATATGCCTTCTTAATGGTAAATGTGCTTTATGAAAAACATTTAAACATGGTTTTGCACCATTCACAGTTGGTCTAGATGCAGCAGTATTAACATATCTTGCAGTACTATTTGATACTGCTGCTCTTGGGGAGCTTTGCTTAGCAGTATTAACTGGTACATTGCCAGACTTTGTTAAGACTGCAGTTGGAACAAAATTTCTTTTAGGATGTGGGTGAGTCAATTTATTTTGGTGGTTCACCCTCTGAGCATTATTCCATACTGGTCTAACTTCCCTTTGACCAGTAGCCCTTCTCACATTATTCAACACAGATTTTCCAACCATTTTATTCTCATAAAAGTTACAGTCCTTGATTAAATGGTTAAGACTTCCACATACAAAACAAGCTTTCTTATTGAACTCAAAACCATCCCCTAGTTTCTGAGTCATTATTCCATTCCAATTTCTTTTATCAACCCTAGGATTCTGACTTTTCCTAAGGTGTTTAGCTTGCCTATATGTGTGTTGTTCAATAACAGATTTCCTAGTATCTGATTTAACAAAATTGATTTTAGCATGACTAGATTTATTCTGTTCAAATGAAGGTCTAACCACACAATCATCATCACTATCAGACTCCCACTCTTCAATGATAGGAGCACTAGGCCTAACATCTTTAGGTTGTTCCAAACTATCCTTACTAGACTTAGATGCAGTTGATTCATTTCTAGGCACACTAGTGATAGTTTCACTCACATTAGTCTTATAGACAGAATCATCTAATCCAGCAAAGGACAAGTCAGGTCTTGAGGGCATGTAGTTCCCAGTGTAGGGAGGGGGAACTGCATGATATCCCTCAACCTTCTTAAACCTATCATTTACTTGATTATTTTCCTCTTCAATCTCATTCACACTACTATCAGATGCACTTTCAAACACTTCTCTTTTATTCAGATGACAATCATGCAATTCATTTTCATTCATTTGACTGTCAAAACCAACACCAGACTTGTTATTAACACTTATTTGACTGTTTATCAGTTTAGTTAGCTTCATAGATGATGTTTCAAACTTTTCTAATTTTAGTTTTAAATCATCTTTTTCTTTTAAAGCCTCTGCTAACTGATTTTTAAGCTCTGTTATAGAATTATCTCTTACCTTAACATCATATTTCAAAAATGCAATGTCTTCCTCATAAACAGCTTCATTTTTTTGATGAACAACAATTCTAGCTTCTAATGATTCTAAGCCTAATTGATAACCTATAATTTCTAGGTTAGATTTTTTAAGAGCATCACGTTGTTGATCATACTATTTTTGAAGAGTTTCATATGATTTTAAGCAATCTTTAGAGCAAGTATGTACCTCAGAGTCTAAACTTGATGAACTGGATAAACATAAAGACAAATGGGCCATTAGAGCAAAGTCTGTGGGTCATTCTTCAGCCTGAAAGCTTCAATCATAACCACCTATTCCATCTTGAACAACTAAGGCATTTGCGGGAGTCTCTATTGGTACAATCCTTCTTGGAGCATCTCCATTTCTATTCCTGTGATTCCTTGATGCTCTGCATTCTCTAGCAAAGTGACCTCTCTTGTAGCAGTTGTAACATTCAACCTTTGTATTATCAAAGCCAACGGTTTCTTTGACATTGAAATTCAGATTCCTTCCTATATTCTTTAAGAATCTATTCACCCTTATGGTAAGCTAGCCACCTGCCATTTAAGATCCATCTCTTTAAGATCATCAGTATCAATCTGCTCCATATCTTCATTGTCCAACTATGGACTATTAGATTGATTGATAAAGAAGGAAAACATGACATCATCAGCATAGGTTGAGGTAGAAGCTTGTCCCTTTGACCTAGCAGCAGGAACATCAAGAGCGGTATTAACTGCTTCATTAGTACTTCTAGTGTCATTTAAAGATATAAAAGCCACATTCTGAGAGTTTAAGCTTGAGCTTGATTGGCTTTTAATCTCAGCTTCATACACCTTCAAGTTGTTGTACAAATCGTCCATGCTCAGCCCATCTAGATCAACTTTGTTACGCATGATCAAGGCAATATTGTTCCAAGCTGATGGTAGACTTCTTAGCAACTTAAGATTTGCATCTTCCTGGGAGATAACTTCACCATGAATTTCCAATTGGCTGATGAGTTTCTATTAAACTATCATAGTATTAATCCGCAGTCCTTTAGATCCTTGTGTAGTGTAAAATTTTCTCATTAATTCAGTTGCTACCTGCTGTCAAGATGGTCCTTTTGATATTTCTTTGATTCTTTGTTGCCAGATATCCAAAACCATGGTCTTGGATAGCTTCCCATAGGGTCTATTTGGCAAACCTTGAATTCCAAGAGAACTTCAATAGGTGCTCATCAGGAATGGCCGCAACCCCAAGTAAACTAATTTCTTTTAAATATTCATTCTTTTCCTTGTCCCAGCTTTTGTTCTGGCAGTTAGAAAATTGGACCATCAGCACTAGCTGATGCCAGAGCAAGCAGGGGCATCACCTTCACAATAACCCCTAAAGAGCATAATCATGTTGAGGAAGATAATTCTCCCAATCTCAAAGCCCATCAGAACGATAGTCACCAGTTTTGAGTAACGGAAGTTTTAGTGCAAGGACACTATTGGAGGTAGTTTCTGACTGTGATTTCCCATCTCTCTGACATCTCTTTGATTACTAGAATCTGTGTAGATTATAGTGTTCTTTTATTCATTAGTATTCTCAACAAGCTCTGATAACCACTTGTTGATCCTTTCTTTCTTGACCGATCTTAACTTGAGCTTGTTAAAAGCTTAGTTATATGATAGATAGATCCAAGACAACTATAGTAGAAACTAAGATGTGAGAATATTACAAACTGATGCAGAATCTAGTTTGCAATAGCTAAAAAAGAAAAAAGAAATAGTAGGAAAACAAGAGTACTATACTAAACTTTTAATAAATTGAATACTATTTTGAAATTACAAAATAGTTATAGACACCTAAGGAAAACCCTAAATAGGGTCTTACAAAATGCGTCAAGTGATCATTGTCATATCAATTCCTAAAATAAACTCAATAGCAATATCACATTAGCATAACTAACTATTATATACCATAGTACTACTACATAACTAACCAGCTACATAATTACTTGGGCAGAAAACTAACACTTTGTACTGGCAGTACTAACTATTACATTAGCAGTACTAATGACTTAAACTATTTCTTCTAATCTTCAGTAGCAGTAGTTTCTTCAATCAGCAGTATTAACTTGAGACGCCTTTATTCCCAACAATATTTACCAATTTAAACAAGTTACTCCATCTAAATCCATAATACTCATTATTGTAGTCTCGAATAGATATACCAAGCCAATTTCTAAAGTCTACTACATCACCGACACACTCATATTTTGTGGAATTTGGGTAAACATTTGGAAACGGATAGGTTAAATCCTCACAATATCTAATAAGGATTGTTGTGTGTGGGTTATGTGACATGTAATTTTACAAAAGTATGCTTGAAATTTTTTTAAATTTTGAGCACAATTTAAGCATTTTAGTGTGAGAAATAGGCCAAGTAAACATTCTAATTCCCATCCCCCACTTGAGTTATAAAATGTCCTCGTTGTATAGATAAAACATTAAATACGGGAATTAAAAAGAATGTTTTCCCAGGAGTAGAATACCTCTTATTGTATCCCACTTCAATAGATCGAATCCCTTAAGCTTGTTTAAGGTTTAGTTATATTAGATAAATCTAACACAACTATAGTAGAAACTTTGTTATGTGTATTAAAGATTATGTAGAATCTAATCTTTAATATTAGAATAATTCTTAATGAAACAGTAAAACATAATGAATTCAACAAACAATAAAAGCTCCAATATTATTAAGAATAATACGAATACTCTCCTAGTATTATGGTTACAAAACCTTGAAGCTATAACTATATCAAAACAAAATATTTCTAGATTGCAAACTCTATGCCCTAGGACCTCTTTTTATACACCAAGGAGTCCTAGTTGATTTACAATATATTCCTAAGACATAGAATATTCTCTATGATCTATTCTATAAATAACTAATACTTATCACGTAAGTAATCTTGATCTCCAATCAATCTTTATCCTTTCTTCTGTCATTATCCTTTCTCTGACAGTAGAAACTCTTTTAGCTTAACTTAACACCAGCAGTAGTAACTTATACACCAGCAGCATTAACTGTGTACAAGCAGTAGTAACTATTTAGAATATTTTCTTCAATCTTCACCAGTAGTACTAACTTTATACTAGCAGTACTAATATATACTAACAGTAGCAACTGTGAACTAGTAGTACTAACTTTATACTAGCAAACACTAACTACTTAGCATATTTTTCATTAAAGTTAATGAACAACACTAACTTTAGTTTAGCAGCAGTATCACAAACCTTAGTAGTAGTAACTCTAAGATCATTAAGAAGTCTTTTAATCCCAACAATCCTCCCCTAAACTTGATATTCTTCTTCAAAATCTCAAGTTTCTTCATCGAAAGCTTCATTAATCACCAGGAGGATGCTTCTAAACACTTCATTGATTCTTAAGCTGTTTTGTGAGAAGTTTAAGAAGCTGATATACCATTTCACTGAAATGATCACATTGAAGCTTCTTGTTTAACATATCAGTAATTGTAGCAGGTGTAAGGGGATAACTCTTTTCTACCAGCATATGAATGTGCATATGTTACATCCTTAAAGAATGAACTCCACAGGAGTTATATATTTTCCAATTGAACACTCTATAATCCTGTTGATTTCTCAATACTGTATCTTCTACATGAGTGTCAAACATTGTCTTAAGATCACCCTATAACACTCTCTCATTGCCCTCCTCTGGCCTTGTTGACCTATTCTTAGCTTTTACTAATTTCCACAGAGTTTCCAAATCTTTCCTGTCAAAGCTTTTAAGCATATAACTAAAGACTAAGTACATCTTTGAACTTTCATCAGCCTTGATTATCTGGTAATAGGTTTTCTTCCATTCTTTATGAATTTTCCAGTCAACAATGCTTGAAGGCTTAGTAGCTAAAGGAATAGCATCATTTGCTACTTCCTCTTTATCAGGAAAAATTTCTATAAGCTCTTTAATCTTAGCTGCTTCTTGATCATCATCCACTTTAGCTGTTTCTTAAACATCATCCACCTTTTGCTTTTTAGTGACCTCTTGTTCTAGCTTAGTGCCTGCTCTTTTTGAACTTCCCTCCACCAAGTCTGTTATGAAGTCAACAAATGTGTTCACCCATTCGAAAGCTCTATCAAACATCTTCTGAATAGAATCAAAAGATATGTTCTTCAAGTCTTTGGGCTTCTTTCTTTCCATATTCTTAAGGTAAGTACACATGATTTTTATTTGTTGAGCTTGGGTTGGTGGTTTGTTCCTCTTCTCTTCTGCTCTTTTTGCTGCAAAGTGCTTTCTTCTTTTCACCAAGAGTTGTACAAATAATGTAGTCTTTTCTACATCAGACAACTCTTCTTGCTCTTGTGCTTGTAGTGTTTGAGCCAATTCATGATCAGCCTCAATCTTAGCCTGAATATCATCCCATTCTTCAGTCAAATCAACATTGGCTTCTTGTTCTTTTTTAGCTCTCTATCTCTCTTTCTCTCTTGCAAGTCTTACTTCCTTATCAAATTTAGCTTGTAACTTTGAAGCAATTTCTTCATCAAGCCTGATTAGTTCTTTCTTCTTTATAGGCTTCTTAGGTTCTACCATTTTCCCTTTGCCTTTATCTTTTGATGGTAGTTGTTGAGGTCTTGTTCTTGTTGTAGATTCACTCTGCTCTCCTATCACAACCCCTTTGACTTTAGGTTTTGCACTTCTGATCTCTATTAAAGTATGAGCAAGAGTCAAATCATCAGTAATTGTAGTTTCAGTTGGACATGGAGTACTAATCTTAACACTGGTAGTAGTAACTACTTCACTAGCACTAGTAACTAGATCAACAATACTGACTTCCTTTTCAGCCACATTAATCTCTTTTTCAGCCATATCATGTCTTGCAAACACTTCTTCATCACCAAGAACACTTGTATTAAACATTAGATCATCACATCAAACATCTCATTATCATCATTAACTATGGTAATGTCTTCATCAGCATCAATATCATGAATCCTCTTCCCCTATTTAGATGCATCCTCCTCACCCAAACCTTCATCATCAGAGGATTCCACTCTTCTAGATAAACCAACCTTGTATAATCTTTTAAGCCCATAAGTTCTTGACTTACTCCTCCTTTTTAGCTTCTTGACTCTCCTTTTCAAACCTACAATCTCATTAACTTGAGTGGTCTTTGTAGTCTTCAAAGCAAGAACTTTTGATTGAAAAGTTGTACATAATGCCATCATATTCCTGAAGTTCAGACTATCACTACCACTTCGAAGTGTGTTACCTCTTGCGAGCAGTGGATCATTGGAAAGTTTAGATACATTCTCAGACCTAGTCTGAGAAATTGTATCCCCCATGGTTTCTTGGCGCCTAGGACCACTACCTAAAGTAGTTCCTTAGGAACCAGCTTCATTAGGTGTTGCCTTGGATCGGGTCTTAATGATGTTACCACTGTCCTGCTCTGTTTCTAAGCTAGAAGTAGTAGTGGCAGCCCTCACCAAACTGTCATCCATCTCCTCATTGACAGTCTCATCTGCTACATTGGTTGTAGGACCACTAGGCTGAGGTACCTCAGTGTCCTTTCTCTTTGGCCTCTTAGGTTTTTGAGTCTTTTGGGGTTAAGATGTTGATGGTTAAATAATGGTGGGTGTGTGATGGGAATCAGTTGGCATTGCTGAACCTTCACCTATTTCTTCTTGATTGTGTACCATCATGGTTGGAAATAAGGGTGTGACTATACCAGAAAATCCTTTTCCTACCCTGTTTATATTCCCAAATATCTTCTTAGTGTAAGAGGGTGTAACATAAATCCTCTTGTAACTTGGCAGGCCATCAAGTTGTTGATTCACAAACACTTGTACAAACCTTGGATACATAAAAAATTTGCCCACATTATCTAAGTTCTTCACCATACTTTTAAAAATATATTTTGAAAAGTTGAACTTCTGGTTTGTAGCTAAACAAATATTTGCAGAAGCCATAGTGCTACTAAACTCATTCCATGCAGTAGTCTTAGAACTTAGACATTGTAGAATATTATATATAAGGAATTTCCATTGTGAGGAAAAGAATGCCTTATAGAAAGTAAGATTCTGTGAAATTTTCTCATACCTCATTAATGTAAGTTGTTTAAAGATAGTAGCATTGGGTAGACAATCAACACCTTCATCATATTCTAGTTGAAGATCTCTTCTTACAATTGACTCAGTAATGATGATCTTCTTTCTATCCACTAGGGCTTGTAACTGTACTTCCCCATTGACAGTTTTTGCCTTGACAGTAGCCCAGAATTGTTCAATGCATAAAGTATATATTGTAGGATTGATCGTTAGTGCATACTTTATAGTGTGTGCATTAAGAAAATCCACAATCTGCTCAAACCTTTCACTTTGCGAAGTTAGTTGATCCAAAACGCGACCATGTTATTGAGGGTATCAACAAAAATTTAGGGTCATCCTTGGTGTTGGGTTTTTTGATGTATGAATGTTAAAATTGAGTTAGGTTTGTGATTAGAGAGTATATGAGTGAATGAAATCGATTAAATGAGTGATTTGAAAACCTTATCCGAAAGTATTATGACAAAATCACCCTCAACATCTTTTTCGTTCAACTAGCAGTAGCTAATCCCTAGCTAAGTAAGTTGTATGTTTTGCCTCTTGCAGCATGAACTTTCACCAAAGAGTAAGTTATCGCCTTACAACATTTAACTTTTAGCGTTCATTAGCTTTGAGTCACCAGCATTAACTCCAATTCCATTTTAAACACTTTGTCTTGTTTTTAATTATATTCAACTCTCTTTTGTTTTTTAATCTCACCATTTCTCTCAATTCTTTTACTCACCAAATTACTTGGGCTATTTTTATTCCAGACATCTCTATTTTGTTTTTTCAACTCACTATTTCTCTCTATTCTTTTATTCAACAAATCACTCTGTCTGTTTTTTTTCCGACACTCTCTCTTTATATATTTTTTATTCTACACAACTCTTCAATTCTTTTTACTCACCATAACTCTCTATCTATTTTCTCTTAATAAACAGTTTTCCATTATCAATCTAACACTTTTTCTTGCTTTTTCTACAAAATGTTAGTCTAAAAAACCAAGAAATCACAAGCCATAGCCAATTTTCGTTATTATCACAGTATTATTTAATACTAAAAGTATTGAGTATAACTAACAGTATTACTCAGAAGTATTAAGTATAACCTGGCACCTAATTATACTTAGCAGCACGAAAACTTTTATGACATGAATATCAGTTACTTATTTATACAAAACTCTACAAAAACATAAAGAGATAAAATATTTTAAGGATTGCATTTCCCATGCTAGCAATCAAATATTGAAACCTACCTTACATAAAGATTTTGTAAAGTATATCTGTAACCATTCTTGTTAGTATGGATTTTGATCCATTTAAATCAACTTCTTTTCTTTGCAATCCCAATAAAATGGATGTCTAATCTCTATATGCTTTGTTTTGTTGACAATGAAAAATGGATTTTTAATTATGCAATAGTAATGTTATGTCAATAAAGATCTTGGTATGCTTAAATTGTACCCATAATCCCAAGTAGTTAATTATGAATCAAAGCACTTGTCCAAGCAACTTGAAGCGGCCACATATTCACTTTTGTTATAGAATTTGCCAACCATTGTCTGTTTCTTGCACTGCCATGATATTAATCTACATCCTAGGATTAATATTTTGAAAACCTTGTTGTAGACTTCTATCCAAGCTTGCTCTAAGCATAATCAATATCAGTGCATCTACCAAATCAAATAGAGAAATTGGGTATTTGCTATTTTTATACTACTTTTTACCTTGAAAAACCAAAACTCAAAATACCAAAAACATAATAAAAATGGCAAATATATGCTTTGTTTTTGGTATTTGTGTATCGTGCAGGTGCAGAATATTAAAGGAAAAAGGAGAAAAATAAAGACAAAAACGAACAAAAGACCGAGGCACTGGATTGCAAAAAGATCAACGAGAAAACAAGTTAACGGTGCCCTCGAAATTTATTGGGCCAGCCCGTAACCCATTTAATTGGGTCAGGCCTGACCTTTGGTATCTTAAAAAAGGCCCAATTATGAATTAAGCCCAGCAAGGGATTTTTTAAATGAATATAAGTTTATGATGTGATGAGGTCAGAGGACATCACTGTCAACATGGACTTGAATAATTAAATCAAGTTCACTCATTGTTGTAAGTGCACTCATATGTGAGAGAGCCAGTAATCATAACGCCATGTGCAAAGAAACTTTCTTTTCTCAAAAATTGGTTATATAATTTTTTTAAGAATTGGAAGCAATGAAGCAGGAAAGTTTAAATATCATGCGAATTGACTAGGGCACATATCGTAAGGCAAGAATTAATTCTAAAATGGACATGTGAAAGCGCACTTGTATTTGGAGGGCGAAAATGAATGTTGAACTCGTGTCCATGGCAAGAACTTAAATAACTAAATTCACTACATTTGCAAAGGAAAGAAATGATCTAAATGGTGGATATAGTAAATGCGTACAAAGAAGCTTTTATAAAGGACAATGTTAAGGCAAATTAAACCCGACTGGGGATCCTCTTAAATTTGCTCTCAATTTCGTGTGATCACACATACAGGCTAATCATTGGCTAATTGATTGAGTAATCTTTGGGGATAATTTTTCAAAACTCAACCCCTTGGTCCTATAAATTGCAAATTGCTTTCCACCTCATTCGAAGTTTTTTTTTTGAGTTTTAAAAAAAAATAAGTAGGTGTTAGTATATTTACTTTTCTTTGTCTAGTTTTTTTTATTTGCTTATCTAGAATTTGTAAACGCTTTTTGCAAGCTTTATTAGCTATTAGCTTTTGTAAGGAATCTAAGTAGTTTACTAATGAAAGATATTTTGATTTAGTTGGTGTTGTTTACTTGGTCCTTATTCTTAATTAGCTGTTTTCGTTGTCCTTTTTCTCTGCTAAAAACCGAATAGCTTATTCAAAATTTAGTTTTCAAACTCTTGAAGCTTATTATTATGAATGAAATGAAGTGTGTTTGGTTTTCTTATTGATCGGACTATTTCTTACTTCTTTTCTTTTTTAGCTTATTAAAAATTTATCTTTGTTTTACCTTAGTGTACTAGCTTATTTTCCTTCTTCGATTTACTTTCCATTGTGGCTTAATTGATTCAGAAATAGCTTATGGTATTTATAAAGCTTTAGCTATATCCATTCTCTTTTCTTTATAAGTAAATTTAGCTTATTTTTCTTTTTGATTTGTTTAAATGATCGATATTAGCTTATTTGTGACACTTTTTTTTATAGATCGAAAGCTTGATGGTTCATTTATGCTTAATGGTTGAGTCTCTAGCTTATATATTTCAAACTATGGTTTCAAACTTACTTGCTTAAATTGTTTTTAAGTAGTCGAAATTAATAAGAAGAAAAATAGTTTCGGTAGTAACTAACGAATTCTCAAGTCTTTGAGTCTTGGATCATTCGTATAGTTATAGGGCTACGTTGGTTTTGTAGAATTTGTTTTTGGGCCTGAAGTTTAGCTATTAGGTCTTAATTGTTTAGCCTCGCCTGTGATTGGGTTTCATCTTAGGTTTCTGTTTGGTTTAAGAATTTTTCTTGGACACTTTTACATGATCTTGGGCCAATCTGGGTTATTTGTAATTGTTAGATAGGATGAAATTCGTTTGGGCTAATTAGATATTAGAATTTCATTTTGTAATGTTTATAACTGGTAGTTTGTTAACCAATTTTGCATTTGTTGTGTGGTGACTTTTGGGTACGGTACCCCCCCCCCCCCCCCCCCCCCCACAGGTCTAACTCATGAGGCGTGGGCTTACGGATTATATTTAGACTAGGACGAAATTTGTATTATTTGTTTTAGCTTATTAAATCGGAGTGCGTTTTCGATTAATTGCGGGGTCTCCAATTCGGTTCTATATGAATCATTTTCAATTAATACGTGTAGATTGAATTTTATGTTTTATAAATTTGTTTGCCTTTTTGAATTTTGCCAGGCTTAGTTGCTAGATGATTTGAAACTTTGATGTTGTTATAACGTTTGCCATATTTAGTTAGTTGATTTATTTTGCGTCATTTGTGTTAGAAATTTAGTGCGGATTTACAATTATGATTAGAGATTATTAATTTGCGGACATTTATTGGATTAAAGTTGTTTTTTTAAATAATAAAAAATAATAGAAAAAAAAATTATAGTATCTTTTAATGGTTAGGATTTATTTTTAGAAGTTTGCTATTTTATAAAATTGAACTTTATTTTGCTTTGCTTATTTGTCTCGTTTTAAATAATCATTTAGTTGAATGCTTTACATGTTTAATTGTTTTTATTGCTTTGCTCTCTTTTTTTTGCTTTTTATTTCACTTTGTCAATATGTCTCTAGTAGGATTTTGGAACCCAAATCAAAAGCATTTAAACCCATTCATAAAAGTGTCGGCGATCACTGAAGTAAGATATTTTAATTCACACTTCATCGAGAGGGAAATGACCGGGAGGTTTTTTGAGAGACAACTTTTGATTTAAAGTTTTGTTTCTAAGATCCCGACAGGAAAAATACCTATCCTTTCTATTTTGACTTATCCTTATTATTATGTATTTATATATATATATTATATATCTTACGTGTATAAAAAGGAGCGGATCAATTTTTGGCGCCGTTGTCGGGGAAGTGTGTTACGTTTATCGCGTTTCGTTCGAAGATTAGTGTTTTTGAAGAAGCTTCCTCGTGAAGTTATTTTCCGTTTGTGAATATTTTACACTTCTATTCTCTTTTATTTTAATATAAAAATAACCGTTTGTTAATCGTTGTTACGGCTCACCTTTAGATTACGTGCTATAAGGAAAGTTTAAGGCGGGTTTGATCAACATCACCAAAAAGGAGAAGGGTTATTCTAAATAGCGTCTCGCGCTTACCAACTCCTTCTCTTTCTTGTACATATTTTTAGAGAGCTATCGTGCACGTTTAACTTTTGGTTACCAAAATTATTTTTTATTTTAATTTCTTTTCTTATGAATTATTTTCAAAATCCCAAAAATATTCTCCGTTACCTCTTATCCGTTTAATTCTTTCTTCTTACCTCTATATTGTTTAATTCTTTCTTATGACGTCATTTAACCAACGTGAGTGTACGGGGTGTGGAAAACCATGTGATGGCTTTTATTGTTATCTATGTACATGTTCGCAGTGTGGTGTTAATCTTCTACTTGGAACTTGTTTTAATTGCACTTATGGTGATGGAAAGCCAATCACTTGTTGTGGGTGTGAAGGCCCGTTAAGAAGAGGATTTTGTTTGTTTTGCGCTTCGAGAAATGAAAATTCATTCGCTTATGATTCAAATTCGAATTATTTCAATAATGATCAAAATTTTTCCGACTACCCTCCACAGCCCCAGTACCCGACGTATTCTTGTGAGTTATGTGGAAACGATGCTCATTTTGGTTACGATTGTCCAATACAAGTTCCGTTTAATTCTAATCCGAACCCTTGTTACAATCAAAACTTCGATAATAATTTTCCACTAACTTCACCTAGTTTTCCACAACTATATCTTTGTTGTGAAAACTACGGGGGTCCTCATGCGACTTTTCAATGTCAACCAATGAACCAAGATTTCTATAATTCTAATCTTTATGGTTTTGACCAATTTCAACCCCCGCAGTTGCCTGTTATTCATCAATTTCCTCAAGAGACGGATAAAGAAATTTTGCAAGCTCGAGAAGACTTAATGGAAGCTATACAAGCCTTTTTAAAGGAGTATGATCATATACCTCCTAATGAAAAGTGCATGGCTTTATTGCTAGCTGAGGAGAGATTTCTTAAGATTAAGCAAACTATGGAAGAAGAGCAGAATCAACCTGAAGTTATGCAAGAATTGCTTCTTAAACTCATGAATGATTTGCAAATTCTTAAAGGAATTCAACAAGAGAAGAAGGAGACGGCAGCTCAAAGTTTTATTCCATATTGGAATTTTTCTATGATTGACGATGATGAAGCTAGAGAAAACTTTATGAAAGATATTTGCACCTTCTTAAGGAAGTTTAGTCGTATATCTTTTGGAGTAATGCCAAAAGTTTTATCAATAGCTTAGGAGAGATTTGGCAAAATTAAGGATGCTTTGACGGACAAGCAATATCAACAAGAGGATATTCAAGAATTGACGAGTAAAATCCTTGAAGATGTGCGAAATATTAGTGAAGAGCTATCAGAATATATTAATTGTTGGTAACGTGTGTAAGTACTAGTCAAATTTATATATGTATAGTATAAATCCCGTGACAATTCTTTCCAAATTACTTCT
>BQNB010171845.1:0-13521 GCA_026074375.1 Tanacetum coccineum
CCTAACCTATGTTAAGTTGACTCCTAATATCCTACAATTTTCACCTTAAGAGTAACACTTAAACATAACCGATACTCAGTATCTTTTCCTCGTGCTGGAAGCTCGAATCGGGGACTACCTTGTCGACCAAACATTGTACTTCAGTAATTTCTCTAGATTAGCTTCCATAGACTCATTCGCTTTCTTCTTTTCAGCAACATTACCCTCTGCACCTTCTTGACCAGGTACTCCGGTTACCGTAATGTTTGCTCCCATCTTTATACCAAGGTGTACCTTTTCCTGCTCCTTTACCAAGCAGTCCGTGTTTGTCTTCTCTTCAGGTTGCTTGTCCTCCAACCGCCTTTAAGCCACTGCGGTATCATCGTTACTAACCTGAAAAACCTCAGCTTCACGATCCCATTGAGCTCCCTGCAGTTCCACCTCAAACCAAACACGTTTTTCATCTTGTACTCCATGGAATCCTGTTTCAACACCATGACCAAGTTGCTTGAACCCAACTTGTTTATGGCTAAGTTGTTTGAACCCAACTTGTTTGGAACCTCCATGTTTTTGTACAATATTCCCATCGAGCTTTTCGATGTTTAACCTAGTATTCATAATAGCCATTCTTCTTTAACCTTGCTACAAACCTTGTCAAGTTGCTTTTTAACCAACTTTACCGACAAGTCTCACAAGCCGTGTGTTAACCTCGCTTTCTTGTAAAGATTGATCTACTAACCTTTAAAAAACCCTGAAGCTTCGATCTTTCCACCTTAATTCTACAACCCTGATATACCTTGTACTCCAAGTAATCATTTTTCTTGAATCTTGAGACAAAACTAAACGTTACTTGTTTTCCAAGAACCACCAAGACTTAGAATACCAAGAAACACGCGGACACCTTTAAGTCGACCTAGCTTCAAGAAACCAACGTAACCTGGCTCTGATACCACTTGTTGGATAAATAAGTCCAACAAACTTTGAAAGCTAGCGCGGAATATAGACTCAAAGAAAACACACGAGTGACCCCAAACGTTACATTGTATTAATTAACGAATGAGCAAAGAAGAATTTATCAAACTAGCATCCCCCCTCATCTCTATTTATAGAGATGAGGGGGTAGAGATGAGGAGGTATAAAACTTTTCTAAATCAAATAGGAAACATCATAGTTATAATCTATTCCTAATCTAAATTACAATGTACACTTAACCCCCTAACCTATATTAAGTTTACTCATAATATCCTACAATTTCTACCTTAGGAGTAACACTTAAACATAACCGATACTCAGCATCTTTTCCTCGTGCTGGAACCTCGAATCGGGGACCACCTTGTCGACCATGCATTGTTTTCAATAATTTCCCTAGATTAGCTTCCACAGACTCCTTCACATTCTTCTTTGCTCATTCGTTAATTAATACAATGTAACGTTTAGGGTCACGTGTGTGTTTTCTTTAAGTCTATATTCCGCGCTAGCTTTCAAGGTTTGTTGGACTTATTTATTCAACAAGTGGTATCAAGAGACAAGGTTACGTTGGTTTCTTAAAGCTAGGTCGACTTAAAGGTGTCCGCGAGTTTCTTGGTATTATAAGTCTTGGTGGTTCTTAGAAAATAAGTAAGGTTTAGCTTTGTCTTAGGATTCAAGAAAAGTGATTACTTGGAGTACAAGGTATATCAAGGTTGTAGAATTGAGGTGGAAAGATCGAAGCTTCAGAGTTTTCTAAAGGTTAGTAGATCAATCTTTACAAGAAAGCGGGGTTAACACACGGCTTGTGAGACTTGTCGGTAAAGTTAGTTAAAAAGCAACTTGACAAGGTTTGTAGCAAGGTTAAAGAAGAATGGATAGTATCAATACTGGGTTAAACATCGAAAAGCTTGATGAGAATATTGTACAAAAGCATGGAGGTTCCAAACAAGTTGGGTTCAAACAACTTGGTCACAAACAAATTGGGTTCAAGCAACTTGGTCCTGGTGTTGAAACAGGATTCCATGAAGTATAAGATGAAAAACGTGTTTGGTTTGAGGTGGAACTGCAGGGAGCTCAATGGGATCGTGAAGCTGAGGCTTTTTAGGTTAGTAACGATGATACTGCAGTGGCTCAAAGGCAGTTGGAGGACAAACAACCTGAAGAGAAGACAAACACGGACTGCTTGGTAAAGGAGCAGGAAAAGGTACACCTTGGTATAAAGGTGGGAGCAAACATTACGGTAACCGGAGTACCTGGTCAAGAAGGTGCAGAAGGTAATGTTGCTGAAAAGAAGAAAGTGAAGGAGTCTATGGAAGCTAATCTAGAGAAATTACTGAAGTACAATGCCTGGTCGACAAAGTGGTCCCCGATTCGAGGTTTTAGCACGAGGAAAATATGCTGAGTATCGGTTATGTTTAAGTGTTACTCTTAAGGTGAAAATTGTAGGATATTAGGAGTAAACTTAACATAGGTTAGGGGGTTAAGTGTACATTGTAATTTAGATTAGGAATAGACTATAACTAGGATTATATAATCTTGCAAGGCAAGGAGTTTCCTATTTGATTTAGGAAAGTTTTCTACCCCCTCATCCCTATAAATAGAGATGAGGGAGGATGCTAGTTATTCATTCTTCTTCCTCGTTGTAATAGCTTTATTATGATTTAATAAAGGTTTGGTACGAGGGTATATCGTGTGCATATATTTGTCGGTTCTTTGTAGTCTCTCGTGTTTGCTACTTGTGCTTAGCGTTTCGCGATCAAACTTCGGGTTTGTTGTCGTAATTGTCCAACAAGTGGTATCAAGAGCCATAGGTTAGTTATGGTCTCCGAAGATCGAGTGCTAGTTTTCAAAGGTACAACCTTGTTATCATTCGTTTCAAAGTCTGTGAAAAGAAAGACCATACCAGAACTAACTATTACTACCAGACTTAACTGTTATACTACCAGTATTAAGTCTTTTACAATCTATTTCCCAACAACGGTCACGATATCTTTATAGTTCCATTATTTAAGTCACTTGAGGAATGTATCACATTCAGAGTGTTTTCCTATTTGGTTACCAGAGAAGCAGGTGTAGGTTCAGGTTTATTGTGATACAATTCTTTTCGTCTATTGACTTGTTTAGTGGTATGTAACTATAGAGTGGTATGTAACTATAGGTTCAGGTTTATTGTTTAGTGGTATGTAACTATTTCTTTTAATATCTTGGCTCTCCTTATGTCTTAGGTCAATTTAACGTCTTCCATCTCGTGAGTTGTTGATTGATACAGTTATTTTGAAATGTTATTTTTAGGGATAGTTACTTGAAATGTAGATAACTTGTCACTTTTTCCGTCTATCGTGTATATCTTGTGACCGTATTAGCCTTTCATGTATCAACACTTCTATGAACAACGGAGGGGTACAATAGTTACAAAAATACACAAGAGACGAAATTCAAAAGTATAGTTTTATAGAAACACAAAAAAGCTACACAACTCTAAAAATAAGTGACAAGTTAGTTATATTTTTAGATAATTATGCGTTATTTCAAAAGATGCAAGGTTATGACAAAATTTAACCGACTAGTTATGTGCATTATCAGAGTTTACTTGTGTATAACATTTCGGTTGTAAACTATTGCATAGTGTCGTTTGTTACGAAAAAAACTGAACTGCATGCTACCTTTATAAAGCAATTACAGTGACAGGAAACTAACACAAGGCCTTCATGTGTACACACCAGATGCATCCTACATAAACTAAGGACTTTACAGACATCATATATAGTTGCAGATTCTTTTGGTATCTAAAATGTGGTTCTGACTTTCAAAATGACAAAGCTAATTGTGATTATGGAAATGGTACAGACTCCACAAATGAAGCATGAACTTTCTTAAGAACCCTGCCTTATTTAAAAAAAAACGTGAATATACAAAGTAACAAGAAACTTAAATAAACATTAGTATTGGAGGCGGAAAGTAGATAAAAGGGGAACGGGTCAAATGTCAAACAAGTTAAAAGTATCCCTTTTTTTCTATAATGACTTTGAATACGATGTTTCTGCACTTGGAATACGATGAAGGTGTGAAACACTCCCTGATGGAAGTAACAAGTATATGGCTGTACTGATATGACGATGAACCTTATCTGTTCATAAGCTAAAATCAGGAAGGAGACACGTATAAACATCCCAAAATAACTGAAAGAAAAACTATGTTTTAACATCCAACAATATTGTTCTTCAAGATATTGTGTTTGGATGTATATTTTGTACCTGATTATCTAATTACATCCAAACAGTATCTTAAGCAGCCCGTTTTGTTCTATACTGAACTCACTTATTGACTTCCAGAAAGCACAATATCTAAATGGCTCTACTAAAAAGAAAAAGGGATAAAGAGTATACTTTCTACCACCCATTCTAAGAACGAAGTCGCATAGAAATCGTGGCTGCATCAGGGCGTTTGCCAAGGTCCGGGTGGATGCAGTCCTGTGCAAGCATTATAAGATTTCTAGCAGCTTCTTGGGTGATTGAGTTGCGGATCTTAGGATCGATTAGAGAAAGCTGCAACTTGATACTTGAAGAGATAAGAGATGCATGTTTATAATCGTCTCCCGTCACCAACTCCAACAACAAGATACCGAAATCATAGATATCTTGTTGAGGACGTTGGTGGTGGGCTTTCTCAAAGTTGCTGATTCGGACAGCCATGTTCTCCCCTCTTCCCCCCACAAGGATGTTTCTTGAATGGATGTTTGCGTGAGTGACGGGATTCATGTGGTAGTGCAAAAAATGGATTCCTTGTGCCACTTGTCGGGCGATACGAACACGTTCGTCAAAGGTCAGCAATGAATCTGTGTTTATAGTTAAGAAAGCAAGCAGGCATTTATCAAAGGTTTTGTGCCTACTGTACAATCAAAATGTAATAATAATTAACAAGAGCACAGAAACTTAATTGAGCAGTATACAGGTAAGAATGCAAAATGGAATAAAAAGTCATCAAACTTATGTGCCTACTGTACAAGAGCAGAAAACACTTTGTGTTAAAATATTACACTAATTAACAAGAGCACAGAGAATTAACTGAGCAATAATCAACTTAAAGAAGCAATGGAAACATAGAGGAGTATTCAAAATCAGCATACCTCGAAGCACATGATGAAGAGGACGAGTTCCTTCAACATTGTCGAAAACAAGCACGTGTTCATCCCCCTCGTAGCAATATCCAGTCATATGAATTATGTTTATGTGAATCAAGCCTTTTAAAATTTCACTCTCAGTTTGAAAAAGCCGTCTGCGCTCATCTAGATTTCCGCCAACCAGCCTCTTAAAGGCCAAACGCTGTTTACAAACAAGAGTAATTCAATAAACTATGTATTTGGAGATGATATAAACAAGTAACAAAGTTGATGATTGTTTGTGGTAACCTTGTTAAACTGGGACATATAAACCTTGCTGGTAGGAGTATTATGGAGGAGCAGGTTAGGGGACCACCAAAGTGTCTCATTACGAACCTTTAGTAAATCAAAATGTTGAAGTGAATCCTCCCTCTTAAACTTACCACATAACAGATAGGTGAACCTAGGCAACCTCTCAGCCTCGTCCTCCTGCGCACCACAAAGATACATAGCAAGTGTTTTCCTCTTCTCCTTTGACCCACGCTTCTCACCCTTCTTCTTCGCTTTCGATTGACTCGGCACACAATTATTCAACTTCATTATCAGTCCAGTACACGTCTTCATTGTGAGAGTCGGTATCTTCTTCTTCTTCTTCTTCTTGTTTATGTAACGTCTCATGGAGATCCACATGGTGTTTGAAGCGTTCGTCTTCTTCCAAACCAGCCTCTTCTTCTCCTTCCTTTCTTGGTTATCAAATAGAAGCAGAGCATTCTCCGAATCTCGACATAGATTATTCAAGAGAGTCTTCGATTTTCCGTATGGAAAGACGAGTTTCTTTTTTATTCTCCTAATCCTTTCTCTCCTAACCAAAAAACGCAAATACTTTTCAAACCCTATCATTGTGACCGTAGATTTGTCGCGCTCCTCGTTGTCATCCCGCAGTTTACCGCATAATTTGATCATCCATTTATTCATTGTCGAATCATTCACTTTATAATTCTTCTTCGGTTTCACGAACCGGTTCGCGCGTTTTGCAAATTTTCGCCTCTGTTTTTTATGCCTCCGCCTAATATCATCGTTAAAAAGTTGATCGATTGGTACTGTCCTAATCAGCTGAGCGATCTCCTCGGAATCCGTCCTTGAGTCCGGTGTTGTATTTCGGCAGAATTTAAACATTGCTGAACAAAAAGCTCAGAATATGACAGCTGTACTTAACAATGGCGGTTCTAACAAATTGTTGGGGAGGAGAGAGAAAGTAGGGAGGGATTTTTTTGATTTTTGAAAAAGAGATGTAGAGAGAATATTGATTAATGATACCCTAGATTACAATTAAGAGAAATATTTATAAGACAAATAGGAAAACCCCTAACTTGTTAATTAAGAATGAATAAACATAAGCCCATATTTACGATAGTTTTCTTTTTTTGTTTTGCAATTTTGTCGTGGGATGGGATTAACAAGATTTTTAGACCCGTGCTTCGCCGCGGCGGGTCTCGTGAATATTTTTTTCCCCGTTTATTAGATAATTTAGGGGTATTTTTTTCCTGTTTATTAGATAATTTAATTTAGGGGTATGCCATTCGAATAGCGAACGAAAGACCAAGAGATTGGATTTTTGTTATGTAGGATTTTTTTTACACATTTTTTTTACTATATATTTTCCTATGGAGCGACGAATGATGGGTATAACACGTAAACACGTTTTTATCGTTTTATACATATGTTTAATGCTAATACATTTTGTCATTATAGTTGCTGTTTGCGCGGCCTCAATCTGATAATGGCATACAATGAGTATGAAACAAAACATTCTTGTTCAGTATATTTGTACAATACAAACAATTCCATGGCCATTATAAAATACCGAATAGTGAAAAAAAATTGGTAGGTTTATAACTTGAAGGAGCCATAGAAGGGCCTTGGGATGAACCTTATTTTTTGCACATGCAACATCACAGCAACTAGGGGTGTTATCGGGTCGAGTTATCGGGCCATGTCGGGTCGGGTTGAGTCGGGTTTTGATTTTTAAAAACTCACCCGCAACCCGACCCGATAAGGAATCGGGTTATCGGGTTCGGGTGGTAGTCGGGTCGGGTGCTTCGGGTTATCGGGTGATACCACAAATGAGCAAATAATAAAAGATGAAGACCTGGGATGGGACCGCTCGTCTCTATTCTTCAAATACCTTTGTTTAGCTTTGCTATAGCTATAATAAAAAATTAAGATTGTGTTAACAGGTTTAATATGCATACAACAATCCCACCAAAGTCTACTGCATGATAGATAAGAAATTAAGATGGCATTATTCAGATCAGATTAAAGCCATGCATGTCCAATCTTGTCAAAGGGCATCTATTTATGCAACTCTGTAGGTTTCAAAATTCAAACATACTAATTAAACCAACAATAAAAACTGTAATCGAGTACACTTATCTTCTAAGTTACAAAAAAATGGCATATTATAATGTAATTTGCTAAAGCTACATATTACTATCCGAACTCGCACATAGAAAAAAAAATACAAGTCCACACATTTGAAAGGTATATACGGATCAGTCTACACATATAAAGTAGATTAAAGTTTAAGTTATCCGTGTGAGAAAGGAGACTAGAATGGTTAAAAAAGATAACGATGAACAGGGCATTGGGCCTTTAAAAAAATATAACTTAAAAAATTAGAATTTAATGTCGGGTCTTAATGGGTTACCCGATAATCCGATAGAAATTTTTTAAACCCTAACCCGACCGCGAAACACAATCGGGTTTGTCGGGTTCTGGTCAAAACAACCCGACTAGAATATATAACCCTAATGTACAAAACCCCGACCCATAAGCCCGTTATCGGGTTCGGGTCAGGTCAACCCAACCCTACTGACACCCCTAACATCAACCCTGACCCGTGTTTTAGTTTAACAGCTTAAATTCATGAAAAATATTGTATCCTCCTAAGCATGTTTCTAATGATCTTGTTAAATTTGGAATGTCGTTTGGATCCTCTTTCCAGCAATATGTCACACTTGGAGCCAATTCCTCTGGGAGGTCATCAACACTCGGTCTCAATTTCTGTAAAACAAATTAGAAAAACATGATAAATGACGTAAATATATAGTTCGTATCTGTAGTATAATCACAGGTTCAGATCTTCGCATCATGATGAATTTTCCAATAGAACTAATTTTGCTAAAGAACTGCGGCCACAACGCGTAATATATACCTTTCGTCTATGGTTTAATCGGAAAAAGAAACTGCAATACTTCAACGGAAAACATATTGTATGTTATGGTTTTGTAAAGAAGGAAAACAGATTTTATAGTATGGTTTTGAAAACAGATTATATATTATTGTTCTACTGAATTACCTCCTATTGCTGATCATGGCCATCTCCATCCTTTATCTATGAAGATTTTGGAACAGAGGGTGGTTAAAAAAAAACAAAATGTCGTTGTTCCTTTCTAGCAACCATTTTACATGCGCTTCGAGCATGCAGCCGCTGGAATTATACGGTTACGTTTGTTTGCCAAAGCCTCTAGAATTCAACATCTCTTGTCTTGATACCTAATAGGCATGGTTATAATATCGATGAAAGCGAATCCACGATACCGAAACATAATATTCTAGCCAACTAGTATCCAAACACATTTAGCAAGCTCTACAGATTTTAAAACCGCTAGGAGTCTTCATATCACTAATAAGGGGGTGTTTGGGATTGCTTTTTTTTCCTTATTTTTTAGTATATAAGCAGTTTAATACTCCATAATGAATATAGCAAAAATTGGATGGTACATTTGTTAGGAATACGAAATTTCTAGGAAAGTGTCAGTTACTTCATAGATAATTGTCGTTAGCTCGTTAAGTTAATTTTTGGAAACTTACTAGGCTAGTTAGCTAAAGAGCCCATGGGACTAACCCATGGAAGGCTCCAAGCCCATGTCCATATTAAGTATTTATACAACTGAAAAAGTAAGGAACTTCTCCATGCCTTGAGAGAGGTGTTGGTTAGTTTTAATTATTTCATATATTCAACAAGTATTTTCTCGTTCTCATCTTCCGCTCACTAAAACCTTCCATCCCAAAGTCATTTTTTCTCTATCTAACAATTCTTGTTAATATTTGTGTATGTGTAATGATTATAGCTATTCAACAAATGGCATCAAAGCCCATGATTGGTGTGGCTTAGATTTTGCGTTTACTTGTTTTGGTTCGTGACTTTTTCTTCAAAAAACGCTACGTCTTTTGATTTTTTTCTTGTTTTCTAAGCTTAAATTCCACACTAAAAGATCATTTACATAGGTACATTTGATCTAGTATCCTTGGATATAGTTGTGTGTGCTTAGATTAATAGAAAAATCTCTTAGTTTTGGTCATTTGTGTTCGTTAGCTTTATAAATGTCAAAATCTTGATTTTAAATTTTTCGGCTTAAAAACCTTAAAGTTTTCATTTTTCTTGTACCTATAAGCTTTGTAACACTTTTGGTACAAAAATTTTCGAAAAACAATCGTCAAAAACGTGTCTTTTTGAGTTTTGGAAAAAGTGGGTTTCGTAAAGTACCGAACTAGTCAGTGCCGAACTAGTCAGTGCCGAACTAGTCAGTGCCGAACTAGTCAGTGCCAAACTAGTCAGTGTCGAACTAGTCAATGCCGAACTAGTTGTGGGTTTCAAAGTGCCGATCTAGTCAGTTGTATGTGTGTCGATGCTATTCAGTTTGGTACAGTGCCGAACATAGTTCAGATGCAAAGAACTAGTTGTGGGTTTTCCGATCTAGTCAATTGTAGTGTGTGCCGATCTAGTCAGTTGTAGTGAGTACCAACTAAGTCAGTGCCAAACAGTTGTGGGTTTTCAAATTGCCCGATCGTAGTCAATCTTCAGTGAGTGCCGATTCTAGTCTACATCAGAGATACCCGATACTAGTCAACTCAGAATCCACTAGGAACTAGTCTCTAAGAAGAACCGCAACTATCGTTTTTTTTTCTAAGAAGCCCGAACTAGTTGTTTTTTTTTCCAAAGACCACCGAACTAGTTGATTTCAGAGACCACCAAACTAGTCAAGTTTAATTGAAACCAAACTAAACAAATCTCAAGACTTAAAAGACAACCTTAACTAAAACACAATTTCTTTCTACCACCGTTCAATTCGACAATAATCCTTAAACATACAAAGTCAAAAATGTCTTTCTTTGCATAATATCGCTATCCTAAATGGTGTCCGATAACCTCCGACCTCACAATGTTTGTGACAAGCTTATGTACGACACATGTGGAAAGTATAAATGGAGTTGTACATGGAAAACCCGTGAAAATGCAACAATTCCATGGCCATTAAAAATACCGAATAGTGAAAAAAAAATGATAGGTTTATAACTAAGGAGCCCTAGAAGGGCCTTTGGATGAACCTTATTTTTTATTGCACATGCAACATCACAGTAACTAGGGGTAGTTACATCTAGGGTCGATTTCGGGTCCATGTCGGGTCGGGTTGAGTCGGGTTTGTGAATTTTTTAAAACTCACGCCCAACCTTTAACCCGATAAAGAATCGGTTATCAGGTTCGGTGGTAAGTTTCGGGCCTGGTCGGGTCTTGTCGGGTCGGGTGCTTCGGGTTATCGGGTGATACCATAAATGAGCAAATAATAAAAGATGAAGACCTAGGGACAACTCGTCTCTATTCTTCAAATACCTTTGTTTAGCTTTGCTATAGCTATAATAAAAAATTAAGATTGTGTTAACAGGTTTAATATGCATACAACAATCCCACCAAAGTCTACTGCATGATAGATATGAAATTTAAGATGGCATGTATTCAGGATCAGATTAAAGCCATGCATGTCCTATCTTGTCGTAAGGGCATCTATTTATGCAGACTCTGTAGGTTTCAAAATTCTAATATACTAATTAAACAAACAATAGAAAACTGCTATTCGATACACTTATTCTTCTAAGTACAAAAATGGCATATGATATGTATTTGCGTAAAGCTACATATGTACTACCAACTCGCAAATAGAAAAAATAAAGTCCACTACATTTGAAAGGTATATTCGGTCAGTCTACTACATATAAAGTAGATTAAAGTTTAAGTTATCCATGTGAGAAAGAGACTGAGAATGGGTTTAGAAAAGACACGAGTGAACAGGCATTGGGCTTTAAAAAAATATAACTTAAAAAATTAGATTTTAATGTCGGGTCTTATAGGGTTGACCCGATAATCCGATAGCAAATTTTTTTAACCCTAACCCGACCCGATAACACTATCGGGTTGTCGGGTTCAGGTCAAAACAACCCGACTAGAATTTTTAACCCGATTTAACCCGACCCGATAAGCCTTATCGGGTTCGGGTCAGGTCAACCCAACCCTACTGACACCCCTAACAGCAACCCTGACCCGTGTTTTAGTTTAACAGCTTAAATTCATGACAAATATTGTATCCTCCTAAGCATGTTTCTAACGATCTTGTTAAATTTGGAATGTCGTTTGGATCCTCTTTCCAGCAATATGTCACACTTGGAGCCAATTCCTCTGGGAGGTCATCAGCACTCGGTCTCAATTTCTGTAAAACAAATTAGAAAAACATGATAAATGACGTAAATATATAGTTCGTACCTGTAGTATAAGCACATGTTCAGATCTTCGCATCATGATGAATTTTCCAATAGAACTAATTTTGCTAAAGAACTGCGGCCACAACGCGTAATATATACCTTTCGTCTATGGTTTAATCAAAAAAAGAAACTATAATACTTCAACGGAAAACGGATTGTATATTATGGTTTTGTAAAGAAGGAAAACAGATTTTATAGTATGGTTTTGAAAACAGATTATATATTATTGTGCTACTGAATTACCTCCTATTGCTGATCATGGCCATCTCCATCCTTTATCTATGAAGATTTTGGATCAGAGGGTGGTTAAAAAAACATAATGTCGTTGTTCCTTTCTAGCAACCTTTTTACATGCTGCTTCGAGCATCAGCCGCTGGATTATCGGATAAGTTTGTTTGCCAGCCTCTAGGACTTCAACATCTCTTGTCTTGAGTACTCTGAATAGGCATGGTTATAATACTCGATGAAAGCAAATCCACGATTCCGAAACATAATATTCTAGCCAATTAGTATCCAAACATTTAGCAGCTCTACAGATTTAACGCTAGGTCTTCATATCACTAATAAGGGGGTGTTTGGGATTGCTTTTTTTTCCTTATTTTTTAGTATATAAGCAGTTTAGTACTCCATAGTGAATATAGAAAAAATTTATGGTACATTTGTTAGGAATACAAAATTTCTAGAAAAGTGTCGGTCACTCCATAGATTACTGTCGTTAGCTCGTTAAGTTAATTTTTGGAAACTTACTAAGCTAGTTAGCTAAAGCCCATGGTCAAACCCATGAAGGCCCAAGCCCATGTCCACATGTAAGTATTTATACACCTCTCCATGCCTTGGAGAGGTGGTTGGTTGGTTTTATTTCTCATATAGTTCAACAAGTATTTTCTCTCTATTCAACAAGTATTTTCTCGTTCTCATCTTCCGCTCACTAAAACCTTCCATCCCAAAGTCATTTTTTCTCTATCTAACAATTCTTGTTAATATTTGTGTATGTGTAATGATTATAGCTATTCAACAAATGGCATCAAAGCCCATGATTGGTGTGGCTTAGATTTTGCGTTTACTTGTTTTGGTTCGTGACTTTTTCTTCAAAAAACGCTACGTCTTTTGATTTTTTTCTTGTTTTCTAAGCTTAAATTCCACACTAAAAGATCATTTACATAGGTACATTTGATCTAGTATCCTTGGATATAGTTGTGTGTGCTTAGATTAATAGAAAAATCTCTTAGTTTTGGTCATTTGTGTTCGTTAGCTTTATAAATGTCAAAATCTTGATTTTAAATTTTTCGGCTTAAAAACCTTAAAGTTTTCATTTTTCTTGTCCCTATAGGCTTAGTAAAAATTTTGGTACAAAATTTTTTGGAAAACAATCATCAAAAACGTGTCTTTTGAGTTTTGGAAAAGTGGGTTTCGAGTGATAACCGAACTAGTAATTTTCATTGAGTACCGAACTAGTAATTTTCATTGAGTACCGAACTAGTAATTTTTAGTAAGTACCGATCTAGCTCTTTTCAGTATGAACCGATCTAGTTTATATTCAGTGTGAACCGATCTAGTTTATTTCCAGTGAGAACCGAACTAGACTTCAGCAGTGATAACCGAACTAGTCAAGTTTAATCGAAACCGAACAACTCAAATTTCCAAACTATACGCTTTATCTCTTTGACTTGTAAAATCTCGTGAAACATTAACTTGTTTTCCCGGTTTTGTCAATAATTGTAAAATCCCATGTAGTTTCAAGAATTAAAACTCTTAAAAGACAACTTAATCAAACACAATTTCTTTCTACCACCGTTCGATCCGACAATAATCTTTTAACATACAAAATTCTCAATGACGACTCTTGCTGACAAAGCAATTATGTCGGGTGCTGACAA
>BQNB010171846.1:0-11964 GCA_026074375.1 Tanacetum coccineum
ATATAGTAATAATTGCTTAATACATATATATAATATATAACCAAAATATCAATTAAGAAGAGAGTAAGTATTCCGTGAGGCTTTTTAAAGAGATATTACTTTTGACCAAAGTAAAATCCCTAAAAACCTTCTCGGGTCGTGTCCCGACGAGGTGCGAATAGAAAATCGAGGTAACGTTTGTGGAAGAATGCTTGAATATCAAAGATTTGATTTGGTTTCCTATTTCTATAAATAAAATGCACAAACAAGTAAATGTATGCTAAAAACGATAAGCAATTAAAGCTAAAACACTAAAAATGATAACGAGATTCAAAACCCGTTCTTTAAAAAAACTAAATTCTACAAATTTAACCCTACAAATGCAAATTTAATTTTTATAAATCCTAAATGATAAAAAAAATTAAAAAAAAGAATTATATTTTTTTGACTTTTATTTTATTTATTATGAATTAAAAACGGATTTAATCTAAAAAATTAATAAAAAATACTAAACTAAATGGGAAAATTCTGAAAAAATTATGAAAAGTACTTTGGACAATGTTAAACCTAGAAAAAAAAGGGCAAAACAGCTTAAAGGAACAAGCTTGAAATAAACTAAAATGAGCTGATTGCTTAAAAAGGTAAAAAGGGGGTAAATAATAAATGTTGCAAAGATTAACAGGTGAAAAGTCCCAAGGGCAGTGGTTGAGGTGTGTGTGTTAAATACGTTGGTATGTTAAAGGGGAGGTCACAGGTTCGACCCCTGTGACCTTTCTTTTTTTGAAAACAATTTTTTTATTTTTCTTTTTAAAAACTTATAAAATGAGCAAAAATAACAAACTTTAACAAAGCAACTTTTTACAAAACTTGGAAATAAGCTGGAAAAAGCAGTATGTGATGACAGATTTGCTAAATCACAACCTAAGAGCAAATAAGCTAACTGTATGACCTTATAAAGGCTAAATAAGCAACCTATGGACTAATAAGCTAAAACAGATTCCAATCTAGACTTAATAAGCAACTAAAGGCAGAAATTAAGCATAGGCAATAAGCTAAATGAGCAGAAAAAGCAATTAAGCTACATAGTGGCAGAATGGTAAATAGGGGCAGGCTAACAAGCTACATTCAAACTGAAATTTAAAGGGCTTAATCTAAAATCTAAGAACTAAAAAGTGAAAATCTAACAAGCTTCTACTCCTTAAATCTAAAATGAGCAAAAATTAAGTCATTTGAACAACTGAATAAGCAAGGAAAAGCTCTTTGAAAAGGGCAGTTTAGACTGCTAAACAAGATTTTTGGTTTTTAAACTTCTTGGCCAAGATACGACTAAATAAGCTAAAGAAAAACGCTAACAAGCTTAGAACTGCTGAACAACCTTTACCTAAGGACATAAATAAGCAGGAATTAAGCAGATAAGTACAAGAATTAAACTAAAAACAGGCAAATGACAAATTGACAGATGAACTACTATTGGTTTTTGGCTTTTTGAAGAAAAGTGACACTTTTAAGCATAATTTTTTAGACTTGAGCTAAACTAACTAAGCTATAAACTTAAAACAGGTTTAACTTATCCTCTAATAAGCTCAAATCAGAGAAACTGAACCATAAATCATCTTCAATCTAAACTAAATTTGCTTATGAAAAACTGACTTTTAAAGAACTAAAAATTTATGATGAAAAACTGTTATGGCATTAAAAGGCAAAACCAAATGAACACATTTGAAACTAAACACTCAAATGCAGTAGAAACAATACTTTAAATCCTAAAATCCTGATCCTAATGCCTAACATGAACAAATCACCAAAATTAGAACCTAGGAAATTTATCAAGACAGCAGGATATATAACATGAGTTATTAAACCTAAAAACTTATTTTAAAACTCTAATAGCTTTTAAAAACTCATTATTAGACTTGCTTAAAACTTAAAAAAGTTGGTTTAGAAGCTGAAGTTAGCTCAAGCAGTGGTAACCTTAGTTTTCATTGCTTGTGCCAAACACCCCTTAATAACTCCTAAAATCATCTTAAACTTAAGTAAGTTTTAAACAAACTTTAAAAACTAAAAACAGATTTAACATAAGATCAAATAAGGTTATATTGACAATAAAATCATAAAGATAAGCACTGAAAATAAGCTAATGAGAATAAGCAGTATTAACTAAAAAGGGGCAGATTTTAAGAAAACTAACACTAAACATTTATAAGCTATAGGCTAAGTACATTAAACTAACTAAGGCAGATTAAACACAAATAAGCAACATTAAGCAATAATAAGCAGGTAAGCAGATAATAAGCATAAATAAGCAATGAACAGTAAATAAGCTAAAAATGAAAATGAGAGTGTACCTTAGTCCTTTGCTTAAACAAGGACAGAAAGGCTCTTTAGAGCTTTGTCTACAAGCTCAGCTTATACAATAAGCTGTAAATACCCATAAGCTCTTCCCTTGTAAGCTTATCATCCAAGTTGGCTTTTTGAGATGATTTTTGAGTAAAAGAGCTTTAAAACAGGAAATTAAGTTTAAACTTTTTGAGAAAGCTTAAAAAGGTTTTGCAGGTGTAAAATTAACTTATGGAAAGCTTGTGAAATGACTTTTAAAGTAAATAAGCTAATTGTGCATTAAGAACTTAAAAGAAAGATTTGCATAAAAACTTAAATTTCATTAAAACATAAAAGGTTTACAAGACTTTTAAAAGTAAATTACAATAAAAATAAACTAGAAATTAAACTATTCTACTCCTAAATTACATAGGTTCAAAGTGAAAATTAAGCTCCTATATATATAAAAATTGCAATGCACAGGTGTGCTTCTTGTGTTTCTTGTGAGAGAGACTTCAAAAGCTTCAATCTTGGCCCTTAAAATTTCTTGTTCTCCAAGCCTAGTAATCACAGCCATTTATTTTGATCTTGTCTTCATCTTCTAATGGCAGAGTTGAGGATTGCCAACGTGGCCTTGGCACCATGTGAGGTGGGGTTTTGATGTGGGGTTCTCTGGGGTGAAGGGATAGTGAAAGAGATGGGCAAACAGTGATGTTTTGGGGCTTTGGGTTAATGGCGGGAAATGGGGGGAGTAGGGTATATTTGTTTGACTGTAGATAGTCTGAGCTTTGACCGGGGTAATAGATAACGAGGGTTAGTGTTTTAAGTGGGGTGAGGGATCATGGGTGAAAGGGTTTTGGGGTATAGTGGGTTTAGGGTGTGTTTGGAAAAATGGCAGGAAAATGGTGGGGAAGAAGTACAGTAATTGTTTGACTGGTAGGTTTAAGTATAACGACCGTTGGCCCCTGATTTCGTTAAAGACTGGCACCGTTAGTCCTTTTGGACTAACGGTGCAGAAGGGAAAGGACTTGCTGTGTGAATGTTTTAACAACAGTTATGTTGGGCTATTAGTTTGGTTGTTTGTTTTGGCTTTGGGCTTTATTTTGGGCCTATTGATTTTTGGACATTTTTGTGTATAGTAAAAAGTATTAACGGGCTGGCCCGACCCATTAAATGGGTACGGGTTGGCCTATTAAAACTAAATACGCCTTCGGCTTCGTTTTTTTCGCGCTCTTTCCATTTCCGTGCCCGGTTTTGTCGATTTTGGCTTCGTTTTTGTCCTTTAGTGAATATCCATTACCTGCAAAGTATAAACACAAAAACAAGCATATATATTGCATTTTAAGTGCGTTTTTGATCTTTTAGGGTCGTTTTATTAAGTAAAAGGTATGTGTATTTACGCACATACCAAAATCCCTCATACTAAACTATTGCCGTGTCCCCACGCAATGCCATAAGTAAACACACTTTAGAAAACTAAGAATCTCGTTTGGATTTCACTTGTCGACTCACTCACTTGATTCATAATATCAACACTATTCACTAAGGTAAGTTCATAGCCCAATGTTTTACTATATCAATGATTTACAACTTTTAAGGTGAGAAACATGCATTGTTTTATAAATTGGACGCAAGTGTACATTTTATCATGATTACGTGTTTGCTTAAGTAGCGATAACCCACTGTGCCCATTATCATGAACTGTCAATTACTTTGTGTGAGCGCGAATGTTATAAATAGATCTATTTAGGATTGACATCCCTATCCGGGTGAGTAGCTCTCACTGGTGTCACGGAGTAAACCAACGGACGTATACCATGTCAGATTTGGGATGTTGCGGGTTAGAACATCATCAAGGGCAATGTTGACAATTTATATTGTAATTCATACATGTCGAGCTTCAGTGTCATGAGCTTAGGGAAACGTAATTACACTTTGTGATGTTTGCATCTGTTGCATTATCATACACTTGGAAATCTTGCGGTCCTACATGTTATTTACAAAAACCTATGAATTCACCAACTTTATGTTGACGTTTTAAAGCATGTTTTCTCAGGTCAATGAGGCACGAGGTGCTAAGGATACATTGGGGATACTTTTTTTGGGATCATAGCTAGAAAAAGATTTGATTCATTACATCTTGGGATTTTTGATTGATCTAAAATCTTTGTTATCAAATGTTAACAATTTAAGAGCCGATGCCCCTTTGTATTAACAATTTGCCAATAAAGTCACAATGTATCGTATTTTAAACGACTCTTTTAGAGGTCGTTCTCATATCTTGTGCTATTGATCTATGGAGTAATGCTCCCGGATTCATTATTCCGTTGCGACCCTAAATTGGGGGTGTTACAGCAAAAGAGTTTGTATTATATGTACTAACAGCACATATATGATTTTAACAAAGACGTTAATAGTTTGCAATTTCTTTTACGATATCCTTTTTTGTTTACCTGCTTTCTTTTGATAAGCACGTCGCATCAGTAACCATAGGTTTTTAATGATTGCGATCTCATAATGAGCACCAGCCTTTTCTTTTAAAGATCAAAATACATTGAACATCTTCGTCATCGCTTTCACATCATTCTAGAAGTACAAACCTTTTACTTCAAACCCTTTAAGTGGAGAATGCCACATGCATTCTATCACCGATAAAAGCTAGAAATTTTTTTATCTCAAACAGTCACATTTTTACCGCACGTATGTGCAAATAATATTAGGCCCAAGTCATGAAAAACATTTTTAAAAAAATCGCAACCATTTTTTGTAATGATAACATGCTTAAGATAAAGAACCTTTAACCATGCATAAATTAATAGAATAAAATAGTACAAAAAGATAATTTTTCTCGCAAGAAAACTGAAAAATGCATTTTGACCTCAAACCATAGTTTTTACCCTAAAGATTGGCTTTATTCGGTGTCTTTCTGCTTCGGCTCAAATATAGAAAAATGACTACCAAAACCGGTTACAATTTCCAACTCCTAATTCTTGGACGACCATAAGTATAACTAAACACAAGACCAGGCTATCATAGCTAAAGAACTTCTATCATAATCAAAAAGGTGATTTACATAGTTTATAACAAAAATAGGCTGACAAAAAAATCTAATGAGTCAAATACAACCCACAAACAGAAGCGACCCACAAAATTACTAAATAGCCTAGCCGAAATAATCAAACAACATGGCATAACAAAAAACAATGTAATTTCATTTATGAGTAAGCTACGGAATCTAATGAGACAAATGCAACCCACAAACGAAAACAAAAAAAATTACTAAACGACACGGCCGAAACAATCAAACAACATAACATAACACAAAACCATGTCAATTCATTTATGAGTAAGCTACAAAATTAATGTGCATGAATATTATCGAAACAATGACCAATTTTAGTTGAAAAATAGAAGAGGCTCAGATATGTAAGAATTTAATAGAAAAAAGAAGGAATAACCGTCATGGCTGCATTATTATAAATACCACGCTAAGATACGATTATTCTTAATCTTTTACCAATTTTAGCAAAACATCTCAACGACACATTCATCATCATTGCCTATTTAATCCAAAAATCTAGAAGAAGCACTCATACCTAGATATCTTAAATCACGAAACCACCAAACAACCACCATTCTTAACCATTGTATCATAAAGAGAGAGAGAGAGATGAATCATCTATATGTTACGCACTAAAGAAGACTATCGAGTACACTTCCAGACGTCAGGGCATAGTTTATAATGTTCAGGCAAGCAAATAGCAGCCAACTATCCAATTACAATCGAAAAAGATAAATTGCCCAACAAACCAAAATGATACGCACCAAACATCTGCATTAACCTATTATATAGTAGGTGTGCGGACGATGTTGTTTTGGTCATTAATGAGGTCGTTTTATGTTATAGTGTGTCGTTTTGGTGTTTAGGCTATATCATTTGATTATTTAACACAAAACGATGTCATTTGGCATTAAGTATGTGCAAAACAACAAAGAAGACTCAGATATGTAAGAATCTAATAGGAAAAAAAGGAATAACCGTTATGGTTGCATTACTATAAATACTCCGCCAAGATACGGCTATTGTAAATCTTAAATCAATTTAAGTGAAACATTTCAATGACACAGTTATCATCATTGCCTATTCAGTTCAAAATCGAGGAAAAAATGCAAAAGGCCTAACAAATCATACCCATGGACCAACGTAACAAAATTTAATAGCCCAACAAATAACCCAATTAACCAAACGACACATACAATCCAGAAAAAGACCGTATTAAATACCAAAGTTACCGCAATTAAAACCAAAACGACCGCATTAAAAACAAAAAGGATGTACTTTTGCATTAAAATCTTACAAAACAACAAAAGTGACAATTTTTAAAGACAAAAAGGATGTCGGTTGCTAGATATTACCTCACCATCATGTCAGCTTTATTTGAGAAAGAATGTATAGAAAGAACGAAAGACGCTCATGTTTGTATAAATGTATTAAAACAAAGCCGAAATAAACGGCATGGTTGCATTAATATAAATGCCCTGTAAAGATCTGACCAAATTCATAAACATACAATATATATTTATAATCATCGCCAACCAGTCTTCAAACGATATAACATCTAATGGTATAGTTAACAACATCTAAAGCATATAGAACAATTTGACAAAAGTAAATGGCAATATTCAATTGCCTAAAAAAGCATGCTCTCTAAACGGTATCTTCCACATGGTTTCGTTCCAAAACATGGATGTAAACTTCTAAGGCACATAGAACATTTTGACAAAAGTAAATGGCAGTATTCAGTTGCATAAAAAGCATGCTTCCTAAACGGTATCTTCTACATGGCTACGTTCTTAACATTGCCTTTTCACGGTGGCTCAAAAACATGAATGCAAACTTAGCAATGCAATATAATAAATGCCACGCCAAGATACAACTATTTTTATACAATTGGACCATTTGGAAAAAGTAAATGGCAATATTTTGTTGCATAAAAAGCATGTTCCCTAAACGGCATCTTCCACATGGCTACATTCCAAAAATTGCCTTTTATCAGTGGTTCAAAAACATGGATGCAAATTTAGCAATGCAATACCGTGAATGCCATGTCAAGATAAAGCTATTCTCAGCCATCGACAAATTTCAAGCAGAAAACACTTCCAAACACCACATGCAATACACTATTTCCAAAACCTCACACGCCTAAAACATAATCAAAATACACGAATGAACAACAATAACAAACATATACCCTTAATCCATGCACCTCAATCAACAACATAACTGGCAACAGAATATTTGTTAACACCAACCCAATTATCCTAGAACCTAAAACACCGCTTAAATTTGTAGAAACTTAAACAAATCAGCTATAAAATACGAAAACCACTTTCAAACACCACATGCAATCAGCTAAAAAAACAAAACACTTCCAAAAACAACATTCAACAGATCATTTCCAAAATCGAACACGGCTAAAACATAATCAAACTTACACAATAAACAACAACAAAAACAAAACATACCCTTAATATGTAAACCACCAAATCTGAAAGAAGCACTTGTACCAAGATATCCAAAACGCCGAAACCACCAAACAACCAGAATTCCTAACCACTGTGTGTATATTTGAGGAGAGGAAGAGAAATGCATAAAAACATAGATGAATCATCTATATGTTAGCACCAAAGAAGAGTGTTGAGTACACTTCAATATATCGGTGCAAACTACCGGGTCAACAAATAACAACCAATGATCTAACTTCAACCCGAAAAGGAAAATGGCCCAGCAAACCAAAACAACAACACTTAACACTAGACGACCGCATTAAAGATCAAAATGACGTTGTCCACACGTCTAATGTATAATAGGTTAATGATGGAGTATTTGGTTTCCAAATGTTTCAAATTATAAAGAATGGTTGAGATGGTTCAAGAAATTCCTTTTTGGTGATAAAGTTAAACAAGTTTTGAAAGACATCTTCAACATAATGTGATGGAAGATTTGGCGATTTCAAAATGAGATTATTTTCAGTCTAAAACAGACGACATTATTTGATGATTTAGTTACTATATCTTATAAATGGTGTAATTCTAAAAGTAGACCAAACATTAATCGAGTTGGATGGTTACAAAATCCTGCCGTTAAAAAGAAAATAAAAACATGTGACAAAAGAAAACAATCTATCACAAATTTACAAGAATGAGATAAATATGTGACAAAATCTAGTGAAAAAAGAAGTTAAATAAAGACAAAGGACAGGAAGTCCAATGACACACTTGTCCTTTACTTATCTTTCTCTCTTTTTCTTTCATTTATTACCCAAAAAGCTTCTTTTTTTCTCAACTCCATTTAGAATTTTAAAAGGGTCCATTTTTAAAATCTTCACAATATTATAAAAACACATACAATCATTCCATCCCCACACACTCTCACACACACAAACACAAACACAATCACAAACGAAAGCTTTTGTGTACTAATAGATAACAGAAATGAGATCGGAATTAATTTGCATAGGTGTGGTTGTTGGATGGTTATTCTGCAAGTATTTCATAGTTAGAAGATGGGGTTTGGAGGGTGGTGGGCGGCGCCGCCTGCAGCCGCCAAGAGGTAGCTCAGGTTGGCCAGTGATTGGAGAAACTATTGAGTTTATTGCTTCTGGGTTCACTTCTCGCCCTGTTAGTTTCATGGAGAAAAGGAAATCTATGTAAGTTTATCACTTTGCATGTGTAAACTTTATGCAGTTTTGCTTGGTCTTTACTGTTTTTGTTTTTGTTGTTAGATATAATATAAAACACAATATTGTTTGAAAATTGATTGGGGCGTTGCAAAGTTAAAATATGATAATATATAATATGATGTGTACTAGGGTTTTTTTTAAATGAAAGCATAAATGGTAAAACACATGAATGGAATAATTCTATATTGAGTATAAATAGCATGGTTTATTTTATAAGACAACATTAGAGAGCCAGGTATCATAACTTGGCAACACCAAGTTTTTGCTGTCACGTCAGCGCCACGTCAGCATAACACCAACACCAACACCACTCCCTTAATCATAACACCAAATAACACCACTCACCTTTTTATTTTCATAAAACCCCCTAAACAATTATTTCATTCTTTTAACAAACTAACCATTTCATTCATAAAATTCAAATACACATTACAATACTAAAAAAAACACACTTTAAAAAAAATACCGAAATTAAAAAAAAAATAAAAAAATACTCCCCGGCGACTAATCTACTTTTCCGATTGCTATTTCCTTCAACTTCGCCGCCAAATATGGTTCATAGTTTTGTTGGAGCAAATATTCCTATCTTCTTGTCCTCTTAAATTCTTTTGCTTATCCACGACCGTTGGGGTTTGACATCGAGTCGATACCACACTGTTTGCAGTGACCTTCCAAGGATTAGAATACACAAGTTTTCCGTCAACAACCGGCATATTTTTGATCTTCTAAAATCATGTTATGCCAAATTATATACAACATGACATGAATCACGGTAATGTTGTTGACTGACTTCGTATGCACGGGCCGGTTGTTGAATAAGTCCCAAACGTCCTTGGAGAACACCGAAAGCACGTTCGACATTCTTTCCGTGCACTTTTTTTTGACCCTTGTTTATAAAGTACGTATGCATCGAATCGGTTGCAAAAAAAGCCAAACAAAACAAAAAAATCAAGGACAAATCAAATCAACATGCAAACAAAAAAACACAAAAAAATAAAAGAAGCCAAAAAAAACACAAAAGAAAAGCAAAATGACAAAACAAAAAAAAAAAAAACACAAAAAACGAGAGCAAAAGCAAAAGCATAAAAACAACAAACACACAACCTTTCATTGCAAAACAGCACAAAAAAAAAACAAAACAAGAAAAACACAATAAAAAACAAAAAAAATACAAATAAAAAACAAAAAAGTAAAAAAAATAAGAAAAACAATAAAAAACAAAAAAACAATCAGTTGAATGATTTGACAAAACTTGCCCACGTTCCGGTAAATCCATCAGCCAATAATACCCATTAACGATACTGAACTCCGATTACCCACATAAAGAAACCACTTGGGCTAAGTCATCTAATAGGATGTCGAATAACGGAGAAATATCTAAAACATTAATAACGTTAATTCCGCACGCGGCACCCCCGCCATCCCATAAAACGCATGCCAAATTCACAGATCTCTGCGAACAACAGCTTCAAGCATTATAGTAAGGTATTTTTATCACCCACTACCGTATGTGATCTTGCCATGACACTGGACAATTTTCCATTCCCCCAGTCGCATACAATCAAACTTCCCAGTTTCCTTGTCCGGAAAACATGAACATTGTTATGCTTTTGTTGTATTTTTACAACAACGTCTTTCAAGTGTTTGGCTTTCCTTAAATACTTCGGCATATACAATTCTATGATGCAACATAATTAAAGAAAAAATAGAGCATTCTCGTGCAGTAAGTATACTCACCACTTCATTTGCAAATATACTCAAACGCTTCGGTGTAGCTTCCGAGCCATTTGCGTATGACAGCTGTGCACTTTCATTAAGAGCACTAAAGACCATTCGACCGTACAATCGAGTCGAGAATTGAATAAATGAAAATGTTGTGGGAAGATCGGCCGTATAACATGAAAAGCCATTGACAATTTTTTTTTTAGAAAAAATTTTTATGGCTCATACGAATCTTCTCACGAAAATATATAACGATACTCACAATGATCATCAAATAATCAGCACGTAGACGTCTTTTCGAGGCATCTTCACATCACGTAAGATCGGTGTACAGGTCAACTCGTGGTGAGCTTCTTGTTGTATTAGCCATTCGTGATACTCGACAACTTTTTGTAAATAGAATGCGTCGGTTTCCTCATCGATATCAAAAAACGGTTCGATTTATTCAATGTGAAAGATTTTAGTGTTTTTTTGTTGTAAATGTATGTTTTTTTTTGTGAGAAAATAATAATAGAGGTGATTGAAGATTTATAATGAGTTGTGGTGATGGTGGGTAATAAATGAAATAATTTTTTTTTTTAAAACATATAGCCGTTAGGGGCTGTTTTGTAAATTTTTTTTAATTTTTTTTTTAATAAAACTAACTAATAGCCTTAGGTAGGTGTTTGTAACTTTTTAAAAAATAAAGGTGGGAAATTAAAACTAGGTATATAAGCCGTTGTGTTAGGGGGGGGGGGGGGTAAATGATTTTTTTTTAAATCCACCACCAACGAGCGTGGGGCCGCGAACGCCGCCGAGCGGTGTATAAAGCAATCCACCCCAACGTACGTGGGCCGGCCAACGCCGGACCTAAGGCTCTTATATGTAACTCATTTTGAAGTCATTATCAATTAAATTGCTATCCAAATCAGTACTAATCAATAGAATGATTGTTGTATACGATGCCAATTGATTTGATGATAGTGACTTCGAAATCAAGGTTGAATATATGAAAAATCACCATGTATTTCGAATGGTAATTCAATTAAAATGACATTGGATTTATCTTATATGGGTGTGTATATGTATAAATATTTGGTGTTGTAGAAATCATATCCCCTAATGTTGTTGGTGTGGGTATTACAGTAGCCAAAAGTTCAATATAGATCCAACATTTGTCATAGACCCAATGAACCAATCATAGCCACTCATTTTTTCATCAAAA
>BQNB010171848.1:0-13521 GCA_026074375.1 Tanacetum coccineum
ACGTAAGTCATTTACATGACCAATAGAAATAAGAATGAACAAAGCCAATAATTATCGTCCTAATAATTATTAGACACTTTCTTGACGTAAACCTTAATTTATTTGGTGACCGTTTACGTTGAATGATTATTTTTAGTCTACACGATTTAGCTTAAAAGTCAAATTAAAAGTAAACGCATATTGGACTAAAATAAATAATGATCATTAATAGAGTCGTACAATGACATGAAAATGAGAAATGTTACAGATGCTAACAAAGAAAAACAAGCAAAAGAGAAATGCATTGTGTAATTCAGATTACTATATACACACCTTAAGTTTCTATCAGGCATAGACTCAGAAAATACTTGTTCCTCAGGTAGATTTCAACAGGCTTTTGGGTTATTCTTTGGAGAAGAAGTCGAGTATTTTGCACCTAGGATGTTCTTTAACTTGGACAAATTAGAAAAGCAACTTAACAACAAAGAATTTGATGAGGAAGTATCCATGGTTGTCTTTAAAGTGTTCAAGAATCAGTTTTAGTAGTTCATTACTAAGCAAATATCTATGGATTATGAGATTCACTAGCAAACAGATTCTTTACTGCCTACACTCTATGCGATGCTCAAATGTTTTAAAATATATTGATTAGTCAAATGGATTCTGTTGAGAAGGCCACTGTGGAAAGAGAACTGTATAAAAGAGTGCATGATAACAAGGTAAATGAAAGAACGATGCAGACACAAGAGGGAATGGTTTATATGGTTAATGATAAATGTGATGTTGCTTTGGTTGTCACGGAAAGCAGTAGGACAGAATTAGAAAAGCATGATGAAAGCATCAGATCAAGGAATGATACATGGGCTGAAGGTGTGGATATCAGACTCTCTAATGGCACAAAGCCATTGAATGAGGTACAATCTACTGATGCATACAATGTGTTTGCTAATGGAAGACATCATGCTGAGCAACCTAAATTCATTAATGAAAGAAAGGTTGACCAGGATGCTGAACAATGTCTAGACAAACGTCCTTTGCTTGCTTCCGTAATTGAGAATAAAACAATTGAATCATTAAACCAAACTCTTAAGTCTGAAAATGATTATCTCTAAAAGACCATTGCCCAGTTACAAAAGGATTTTTCAAAATTGGAGGCACAAAGTATTGCTTTTGAAATAGCACTTCAACACAAGATTCAAGAAAATAATTCTTTAAAAAAATGCAAAAAGAAAATGAGAATTTTTGGCATAATTGCAAATCGAGAATGATCATTTGAAACAAACTTATAAAGATTTGTTTAAGTCAATTCAAGGTTCAAAAGTTGTGACTAATCAATGTGATGAAGTCAAAGTTAAGGTTAATTTTGATAAGATTGAAACTAAAAACATTGAGTTAGAACATCAAGTGGCTTCATTGCTTAAAGAAAATGAACAATTGAAATTGGTTTACAAAAATTTGTTTGATTCAATCAAAAAGTCACGAGTTCAGACACAAAAAAGAAAATTTGAGGACTACATTGTCTGAATTCGCAATTGATCACATTTTGGGTAAAGATGATTCCTCTTCAAGTTCAATTGTTGAGAGCCATATTTCTAAACTTGAAAAGGAATCAGGGGAGAATATTTGTGAAAATGAAAAATGTGAGCTTCAAACAAAGATTGTCGAGCTTGAAAAGGTTTTAATTCAAAAGACAAAAGATTATGATGATGTTTGAGAGCTCAATTGGAAAGTCTAAAAGGGAAGTCTGTGGAAACTAAGTTTGATAGATCTTCAATTCTGGGAAAACCACCTGCTGATAAACTTTAATAAACTCTCAACTTTTAAAATCATGGTTTACGCCCAAATTGTTATGCAAAAAGATTTGTCAAAACCAGTCACTGCTCAGTATTTGCCTAAAAATGAAAAAGATCAATTTCTAAAATAAATCGCATCTTTAGAATCAAAGCTGGCATCGCAAGATATTCGTTCTTGTCAAAAGGAATATCATAGTTGAGAACTTCGTATAATGCTTTAAAAGTAAAGGCTGATTCTCTTAACCGAACAAAAAGGAAAACTAATGTTTCAAAATCTTCAAAACCTAAAGTAAGTGTTTTAGAAAAGGATCACACGATGAATCCTCAAAACTATTTTCAAAAAGGGTTTCTCGGTTTACAATCTATTCTTTGCAAAAAGGTAGGAAGTTTTCTAAGAAATCTCACACTTTTGAAACACCTACCTTTCAAATGGTTTTTAAGACAAGTGCTTTAAAAGAAAATATTCAACTTTTTGAAACTCCACACTCTCGTTTTATACTGGTAAAACAAGTATGAAAACCAAAGCAAAGTCATTCGAAATCTTTCAAACATTCCAAATCAGAAATGCTTTCAATGCAAAATATGAATGACTCTGCTTCGATCATCAACAAGAAAGGAAGATTTTCAAACGGTTCAAAAATGAATTTTCAAAATGATACATCAAATGTCAATAACAAATGGAAATCTTCTTCGTCAACAAGATTTAAAAATGCACAAGAAACACCGAGTTTCAATAATAAATGGACAATCAAAAAGGTTTTTAAATCTCCATTGATTCTATGAGAGTTGTTTTCAAATGAAACACCCGTTTCAAGCCCTTGTTGAAATTCAACTTCTTTACTTCGACTTGACACAACTTTCAAATGGTTTTCGAAATTTGGTAATCCTATTAGCACCGTGCTTAAATGGATTCCAAAGTTGTTGTCTATATTTGATGACTATATGGCTATTGATTACTTCAGATCAATACCCGAGCTTAACTTGATGGTTGTTGGCTACTTTAGGTCAACATCCGTGCTTCAAATAAAAGGAAAATGTACGCTTCAGTGCATTTATCCTTATCAACGAAAAGATAAATCTTTTCGGTCTTGAGATATTCAAACAAAACATTCAAATTTTTGTAGCTCAAGTCTATGAATTCTGATTATTTTTTATTAGAACTCGGTTTTCAAATAAAAGAAAAGTGTACGATTCAGTGCGCTTTATCCTAAAAAGAAGAGAAATCTTCTTTGTCCTGAGCAATTTTTATTAAAATTCTTTCAAAAGTTTGCTCTTGACATACGACTTCTAAGTAAATGTCAGCTTAGAACTCGTTTTTCAAATAAAGAAAAGTGTACATTTTTTGTACATTTATCCTCACAATGGGAAGCTTACAACTTCTCGGACTTGAGCTAATTCCTTAAGATATTCAAAATCTTTAGCTCAAGTAAATGTTTTTAAAAACAAATTCAAAATCGTTCAAATTGTGTATTCAACACTCCCCTCCTCGCTAAATCATTTGATCTATTTTTGAAGGGGAGCTTTTCAAAATAAGTAGTGTTTGAGCGATATTTTTCAAGAATTTTTCAATAGATAATTCAAAGTCTTTCAATAATGTGCTCAAAACTCACTCTATCCCTCAATATACTTGTGGTGTCTTTCAAAGTGAAGTTTTGTATATTAGAGGAGAGTATAATGAAAAGTGGTTTTTAAACAAAAGAAAATTTTCAAGTCAAAAATAGTTGTTGTGAAGTATATCGACAAGCGTGTCAGCGATCTAAGTTGCATCCGGTCTAGGGTACTCGAACGCGTTGTTAGCATCGTTCGGGTTGCATCCGCTTGAGAGTATTTGAAAACCGTTGTTAGCAGCTTAGTGAGCATCCGTTTTAGATATAAACACACTAGGCACGGCTAGTTTTTCAAATTTGTTTAAAACATTCACAAATGTTCCAAATCATAATCATGTTATATTTGTTTTCTACCTCATGATGATCAAAGAAGTAATAAGGTGGTAAGGTTAGGTATTATCCCATGATCCAACCTGAACTGGAGGGATTTACCCAGGGACATTCCATAGATAGTATAGAAGTCCTTAGGTATGATGAAGTTGAATGTGAATAGGAATAATGTTAACTATGATATGAGCTATCATCAGAACAATTACAACATGATGATAGTAATGACGTCTTAGTAGACATTGAAGGGTTGAAGAATGAAAAATAAATAATGTGTAAAGGGTGAAAAGAAAGAAGCCCTCCACAAAACTTAGGCAGAATCCAGGTCAATACATAATCTATCAAATATCACAAAGATGATATTTGGTATTGAAGAAAGATGTCATGGACCCAGTGATGCAATGCACAACCTTTCTCAGCCACTCAAGTTCTTCTCTAAAGAATCTTGTTTCATTGTCACAGAGAGTAAACGCATAATCTCTTGACATCTCACTCTGAGATTGTTGATATTGAAAAGGTGGCAGTCTGCTCCAGCCTCTGATCACTAAAACCAAAACGCACTAATTAAGTCTAGAGCCAAATAAGATCATATCATTAAATCTTACATAGGACACAAAAGTACATTTGTATTAAACATCAATGATACAAAAGGTACAAGAGTCGCTTATATGTCTATGTGATATTACATATCTTTGTGACATCGCGCGGAACATTCAAGAGTGATACTTAAATAAAGTATTCACAATGATTGAATGGAAATCCTATCGGTGCTAACATCAAGCCAACGCTAAACGTAGATCACTAATTTGAAAATGATTGTTTAATGATTCAAATAAGTGTGAACTAGCAATCTAAGTGATCTAGTAGTTATTGTGTTCTTTCGGAATTTGTTTTCAAAAAACACAAACAATATTTCCTTGATTTAATCAAGTGATTTATTGAATTACCAAGGTCTCTTATGATGTCACAAGATTGATGGGGGAGATTGTTATTACTCTTACATTGCTACATTCATCTTCTACAACAACAATCAAGGGTAAGAAATGTATACATTCGGGACTTAGTTGACTTTGATGTATACAACATCCAGGACTTAATTGACTTTGGAGTTATAATTTCAACTTCCACGGGTTGTTTTGTGTGAAGTATGTACAACAACAACAATAACATCTCTACCTTTCTCAAGCAAGTACACTGTCAAATTCATACCTTCATAACTCATACTCAAAGATAAAAGATACATTTCCGCAACTCTGATAATCAAAGGACTTCCTCAAATCATCAAGATTATGATTAAGGCAAGAGTTCTGCATGAGGAAGATTGTTAGCTATCAAGAAAAGTGTGAGTATGTTGGTCAAAAGCTTCAAAAGACAAATCAAGATAGATTCACAGTAAGTATGATGGCAAAGCAATGATGATACAGAAAGATCTTAAATGCAAAGACAAACGAAAATCAAAGATAAAGATCAAGATCACAAAAGCATGATTGGAACATGACCACTATTACACAATAAGAATCAAGACAACGAGCATTAAAGATCAAAGATCAAGGTCATAAGAGAGATCTCAATGATCATCCCTTAGGGGGAGATTGTTAGAAATAGAAAGTGTTGATCATTAATGTAATTAAAGTAAGATCTCAATGATCGTCCCTTAGGGGGAGATTGTTAGGAATAGAAAAAGTGACGATCTTATTGAGATTGAGTCTTGTAATAAATAGTGAAATATTAAATGCGTAATAGTTAGGTTAAAGGCTCGTGACTAAAATATAGTCATGAGACCCGACAAATAGCTAAAATATAAGAGACAAGAGCTAGTAGTTCATTATTGTAAATGGGTATAAATACCCCTCCCTACCTCATTCATGAGGTAAGCGATCAAACATCTCTTTATTTCCCTCCCTTACTTTCTCTCTCTACTTCTCATCTCCTGCTCCCTCTTTCTCTCTCTAGTTTCTATAATTCTCTCTTTCTCTCTAATTTCTATAAACACACACATAAACACCTAAACACACACTTTATTGCTTATTCGATCCTAAAATCAAGACCTAACAAGAATAAGTCAAAATAAGAATAAGTCATAATAGCGAGGAGAAAGCTTTTCATCAATTTTAAAGTTTTATTAAAAAGAAAAAGGAATGGAAATTACAATGTGAGCTTCACCCTCTAATGTTGATTAAAGGAGAGTATTTATAGGCTAAACACAAGGGAACTTTGGCCTAATAACATTTTTAGCCCTTGTGTTTTAACTTAAATATAAACTAGTGTAATTTCCATATAGACACCACATTTTTAATCCTAACAATCTTCCCTTAATGTGGTGGCATATGAAATTACTTACAATGTATTCTACAAGTACAAATAGCTAAAGATATCTGCAGTTTTCTTTGTCTTCAACATGTACTCCAGCTTGAATCATTTCTTCACTTGTAGGGAATACAATGTAATCTGTATAAGCTGAGTTGAACTCCCTCCTCTGTTATATTACCGCTGTATTATGCAGTTCATTGTTTCCCCCTAAACATACATCTATTCAAAGCAAATATGAAACTTTGATGTAGTTGACAAATCTTCTAACTATAGCAGTTTAAGCTCGCAGCGGAATTTATAGAAGATGAAGTAAACCACACTTAGCAGAAAATCTGACTTCTTCATGTGGATTAGACAGCCAATCAATTTCAGGGTAAATCAGGCTACATACTTCTACACAATCAATTCTAGAAGTTTAGGAAACTATATCCTAAAAGTCAATTAAGTCTCAGGTGTGTTGTATTCACCAAAGTCAATTAAAGTCCGGATGTACATATTGTACTTCCCCTATATTTCGTTGCAATCTATAGTTCAATCCTCCCCCCTGATTTATATTCGCGATGACCTTGAAATAATCATAATTTGGTTACGCCCGAATATTCGATAGAAAAATCATATGTGAAGTCGCTTCTCCCCGGACTTATTCAATTCCAACCTCGTATTATGTCGGCTCTTTGTAATGATTATTGATGGAGAAAACTCAGTATTACAAACTTGATGTTGAAGTAAAATGCCCCAAACTTGTGACTTATGTCTTGTGCTATCCACGTGACTCCAAACTTACTGATGACATCAAATAACGTTACTTTTATAGCATCATTTATCCCATGTAAATAACCCATTTTGTATAATTATTGCAAAGAATTGATACTTAATCATTTGTATTTGAGAATTGTAGTAATTATGGAGTACTTGGTAAAGGTTAGCTAAAAGGCATGCATTTTAGAACTTAAATGAAGAAATATGAAGAAATTAATTCTGACATCCAATACGCCGTATCCATCAAGGAAGATACGGCGTATCTGTGCCTGCACTTCACTAAAGACCACGAAGGAACAAGATGCAATACGCTGTATCCAGAAGAAGTCTATACGTCATATTCAAGATTTAGTAATAAAATATTCTGAAAGATATCGAACGTGGTCCCTACTCCAAGAAACCCTCGATACGTCGTATTGACCTCAGTCAATACGCCGTATCGACCAAATTCTAGACTTTTCAGTAAATGAAAACTTAAAAAAACGGGGGTTCAGTGCGTAATAATATTTTCGTTACTTAAAATAAAATTCGATTTTCAAAAGAGAAGAAGAGCAGAAGAGGTCGAGCATAGTACCTAATTCTATAGGAAACACCTTGTAATCTCCTATACTCTTGTAATCGTTCAGTTTTTGGTATCTAAGTTAAACTCCGGTTAGTTTACTTGGGCACAATTTAGTACTCTTGTTTTGATTATGATGTCTGAGGGCTTAATACCTTCGGGTATTAGCCACTTATTTGAAGTTTTGAAGTTTGATTTTATTTTATATCGATTTCTTTAAATTGATCGTTGATTCCTTGTTTATGTTTATCAGTTATACTTGTTTACGTGCTTTTGTTATGCGGCTATTCATTCAACTGGTTCTAGTGTACGTGACCAAGAGTCTAGATGCGGGGGGGGATGACTTCCTTAGTAATTTATACATCTCGGTACAATAGGATCACGAATATTGGCCTATCTTTGCCTTTTAGATTGTTGGAGCTTAGTTGGTAAATCGGCAGGTTATCGGCAGGTGACCCTTGGGATCAACGAGTACATTCTCAATTAATTGGTAAAGACTTGGCCAGTGGACTACTAGTGTATTGAATTTGCTTTATGTCGGTAAGTGGGTGGTATTTAAAGTATTCATGTAGCTAGGGTTTTCTAACTATGATCATCCATTGCTTTAACCCATTAAAATTGATTATAATCAGCCAATTAAGGATGCTTTTATGCAGATACATTATTAATTGTGACTGAATTCTGCGTATTAGGTCTTAGGGAAGTAGTAACGCCTAAAGTCTTAAGAATGGATATGCCGTCACTCGGATATATTTAATCATTGCACTAAAAACAAATAACAACGTATCTAATTGGACTTATTTGGCTTATGCAGTTTTATTTATATTTGTAGACAGCTCTTTATCTTTTGTTATGTTTTACTTGCGTGTGTTATTGTGTCTTAAGTTGATCTTAGTCACAAAAAATTACTCGTTGTCAGTCTCTCAGGATGACAACCCTTATCCGTTAGAATTAGATTAATATAGGCGTTTTGCATAGGTTTAAAATACGATTTGATTAATTTAGTCCTGATAACCTAAATATTAATGAATAAAAGATTGTTTTTCGTCTTAGTGATCGTATCACCCGACTCTACCACGTATAAACTCCATCTGACGGGCATACTGCTCTGTTAAAGTGTTGGTGTTTGGTTTATAGTCGGCTTTTTAAGTATTTTTTAAAACGGGTCACTTAATTTTACAATACGTATACAAAGGACTCTGCATGTTGTTGTGCGTCGTTGCAGGGGGGTCGGGGGGGTAATAGGGTAGTCGTGTGGGGTTGGGTGTGTTTGGGGGGGGGTGGTTATGGTGTTGTAGCTTTCAAAGGTGGTGGTGTGGGTCTGGTGGTGGAGCGGCGTGTTGGAGGGTGTGGGGGTGGTGTGGGGGAGACTTTAAGTTGTCGAGGAGAGGGGCCGGGGGTGGGGCATCATTTGAAACACCCTATTCCTATTGTCAACCACACCCCTTGTTTTGGTTTAATCTGTTTATTAGTTTTAAAATGTTCGTGTGCTTTAATTGTTTTTTTATATACACTGTTCTGGTTCGTATAACCTGGCCGGCGTTTCCATCTTCCATTGGATACGGCGTATCCAATTTTCTTATCCAATACAGCGTATTCGTTCAACAGATTAAAACGGCGTATTCATATCAATTGAATACGGCGTATCGATCATTTGATACAACAGCAGAATTATATTCTCCATATTTGATTTCCGTGCTTAATTTCCTATCTTTCTTTAGAGCAAATCCTGTTGATATTTTTGCCTTTGTAACAGATCATACTTATTAGAGCTAGTTGATTGAAGAAAGTAATGGCAGATACTCAGACAAAAACAACTATGAAAGAATTCACAACTAACGACAAAGCAAATTATTATTCAAGGATTACAAGTATTATGGTTAACGGTAAAAGAGCTTATGAACTGAAAGGTAAATTCCTTGATGATTTGCGCGATAATGCCTTCAATGGGACTAATGGAGAAGACACGGTAGAGCATATCGAATACTTCCTTAAAATTGTTGCCCCATTAACTTGCCGAATGTGAATTATGAGCGACTTAGGCTTTCTGTTTTCTCAATTTCATTAGTTGGAAATGCAAGCGAATGGTTTGATGAATTTAAAGGTTCAATTTCTAGTTGAGTGGATTTGACTGGAATTTTTTTTGGAAAGTATTACCCGCCTTCTTGTACTGGTCGGATTACGGTGACTAATGCTATAAGGGATACAAGCAATTTTATGTTCAAAAAGTAGTTGGCCTCAAAATTTTCTAACCATATGATTATGGATCCATTCACCAAGAAAGTCTTATGAGATTTTTGGAATAAAAGAAATGATCATAGAGGAGTTGCTAATAAGGAGTTTTCTGATCCTGAGAAAGCTAATAATAATGATGAACAAGAAACGGCTGAAATTTTTAGAATTGAAACAAACTTGTTTGACTACGAAACACTGTTGTGCACTGAGTTCAAGGAATTCAATTTCTTCTTAAAATTGATCCGGAATTATTTACTAATGATATTGAAAGAACCAAGACTTACGAAGAATATGAGGACAGATTGAATGATGAACTTGAAGAGCCATGGTCTGAAGATGGAATACCATATGAAATTTGTGATCATATTTGTGAACCTTTCCGTTTTAAAAATGGGAAAGCTAAATGGCCCACTTACAATTCAAATGAAGATGGATTCTGTAACGGAAGAGAATTACCAGGAATGGTTCGGGTTGGTTACATGACATATTTTCAGGACTATGAATGGTACAATGAGTTAGCAGACGGGAATTTGAAAGAAGAAGCCCTAAAGCAAAAATCTATTTATGAAAGATCATGGGGTAATGCAAGCCAAAGTGTAATGAATTTTTGCGGATGGTTAAAGAGGTCTTTCGGAAATTTCCACGAACATGATTACAAACTATTGATAAAACTTTAAGATTATTGGTGGAAAGTAAATGATCGTGAATGCTCTGCATTTTCTAACTGTAGAAATTACATACAAGGACCATACACAAACTACTATAAAAAATTTCTGGTAAAGAGGAACATGAAGATGAAGAAAGATGTGAACTATTTGATGACAAAGAGCGGCCGGTTTGCACTATACGAAGATTCAAGATGATCAAGTATTCATTCGGGGAAGACGAAGAGTACGTTGCTGTAAAAGAAAATGAATACGATGATTTGATGAATACAAGCAAAGAAGCAATCCACGCATACCAAGAAATCTTTCGCATGATAGACGAAGGATGGATGGTAACAAGAGTTGGATGAAGGAAGCTGAAGAAAAAGTCTAACTTAAAGACTAGCTAAAACAAAAGTGCTTCCCCGGAGACAACCAGGATTGTTATTTATTTTTATTGAGACTGTCTTCCTAGACATCAATACGGCGTATCCGCTCCATACCATACGGCGTATTGAATGTCTAGACGTTATCAACCCTTTATTTAATGCACTTTAAAACATTATTGTCAGTTCTGTCTATACGCCGTATTCATGCACATAATACGGCGTATTTGGCAGACTGACCCGTATAGATACTTTTTACAGGCTCCATACATCGTATTCCACTTTATGGATATGGCATATTGGTCCCCTGTACAGTTTATTATTTTTATTATTTATTAAGCGTAAGATACCCGAGATAGGATTGTGCATGGTTTCTCCTAAATTTTGCATAGGACCTCGCGTGTTGGTGAAGTATCTACAATCTGGAATTCTTGCTCATTAAATCTACATGGAGAATCTACCGAGCAAAATATCAGGAGAGTTTCTCATTTTAATTCTTTTAATTCTCGTTTTTAATGTTTTATCTATACAACAAGGACGTTGTATAATTCAGGTGGGGGGATGGGAATTAGAATGCATACTTGTCCTATTTTTCACACTAAAATGCTTAAATTATGCTCAAATTTAATTTTTTTTCAAGCATACTTTTGTGAAATTACTTGTTACATAACCCGCACACAATAACCCTTATTAGATATTGTGAGGATTTAACCTTATCCGTTTCTAAATGTTTACCCAAATTCCACAAAAATATGAGTGTGCCGGTGATGTTGTAGACTTTAGAACTTGGCTTGGTATATCTATTCGAGATCACAGTGATGAGTACTATGGATTTAGATGGAGTAACTTGTTTAAATTGGTAAATTTTTAGGATTACACCCAAAAAGCCTATATGTTGTTTTATTAACTAACTACACTGGTTAGTTAAATCCCATATAAACCCTTTGTTTACTCTCATTTTAAGAGTAAGATACCCCTAGAAAAACCTGTAGAGCCAATCCTTTAGGAATAACACCAACTATTTGTTTCGTTACACCTTTACACCTTAGCCTACCCTGTTAGATTAAGTCCATTTATCAGTTACTAGTTGCTTAAAGTGTAAAGTATGTATTTCCCGAGTTTTGTGTCATTTTTTATCTTTGATACGGTTGGGAAGAAATTTGCACATTGCAAATGGGAATGTATAAAGTAGTTAAAACTCATGTATTTTTACTACCATCACAATTATTGATACGTCCGAAGAATGAAGAATTATCGAAGGAATTATCCGGAGTTATTATGATCGTGAAGATGGTGAAATTACAATGAGATTCGTAGTTATGTATTTGTTTAAAAAACAAAAAAATTAGAAAATCGCAACAAAAAAGAGGAGAAAAGTTTGAAGATAATCATTTCGCAAAAGCTTAAACAGAAGGAATTATATGAAGGATCAATTATTCGTTGATACGTCTTATAAATCAACGATGTAAAGTTTTGTATAAAGTGGTAGATATCGCCACTTGTCTTGTAAAATTATGTAAAGTATGGGATGAATGGGAAGTTGGCCGTTAAGGGAACGCCAACTTAGGTTGTTGTTTTTGATCTATTATCAAGACATTTGTGTATATAGTTGTGTCTTTACCATGGTAACGGTCGAGAAAAAGTATCTAGCAACTTGTACCTTATCTGTTTGGACTTAATCTATTTGATTCGTAATTTTTGTTTAACAATAATTTATTTCCATTTCCTAATCATTAACCTTGGGTTTTACTCGAATGAGGATGTGATCGACTCATGCATGTTTATTTTGTCGTTACGGCCATGTATGCGTGATTCAGCTGCCTTGTTGGTTTATTACTTTTGGTGAAAGTTAGAAGATCCACACCCTATATCATTCTTCATCCTAACCCTTGGTTAAACTCGAATGAAGATGTGATCGAACACACACGTCTATTCCGTCGTTACGGCCATGTATGTGTGATTCAGCTGCCTTGTTGGTGTGGTACTTTTGGTGAAAGATTGTTAGAATGATCAACCCTAAGCCTTATAATAAAAACCCATTTTACCTTTATAAACTTGTTACTCCTTAGCTCTAGTGGTGGAGATGTGTATCCTTGCCAAGCTTATGATAGAATACTCGTCACGACCGAGCAAATTGAGCAAATTAGTTACATGTTACCACATAGATTAGTTGAGTGATTTGAGTATTTTCAGCTACCTATTTCGTGAGGTGTTTGGTTGTGTACTTGTAATAGATCAAATAAATGCTTAAACGGAAAAAACCTTAGGGATACATTCTTATAAACTTCTAAAGGCTACTTGAGGATAAGTAGGATTCAAGTGGGGAGATATTTGATGACATCAAATAACGTTACTTTTACATCATCATTTATCCTATGTAAATAAGCCATTTTGTATAATTATTGCAAAGAATTGTTACTTAATCGTTTGTATTTAAGAATTGCAGTAATTATGGAGTACTTGGTAAAGATTAGCTAAAAAGCACGCATTGTGAAGCTTAAACGAAGAAATATGAAGAAATTGATTCTGACATCCAATACGCCGTATCCATCAAGGAAGATACGGCGTATCTATGCCTGCACTTCACTAAAGACCACGAAGGAACAAGATTCAATACGCCGTATCCAGAAGAAGTCTATACGTCGTATTTAAGATTTAGTAATAAAATATTCTGGAAGATATAGAACGTGGTCCCTACTCCAAAAAACACCCGATACGCTGTATTGACCTCAGTCAACACGTTGTATCGACCAAATTCCAGACCTTATAAATAGAAAACCTAAAAATAGGTTTTTAGTGTCCTAAATGATATTTTCGATACCTTAACCATAAAAGTCAATTTTCAAAAGAGAAGAAGAGCAGAAGAGGTCGAGCATAGTAACTAATTCCATAAGAAATACCTTGTAATCTCCTATACTCTTG
>BQNB010171850.1:1139-11297 GCA_026074375.1 Tanacetum coccineum
TTTTTTAATTTAATGTAATGTTTTTAATTTAATGTATTGTTTTTAATTATATTGGGTATTTTTTTTAAATTAAGTAAATTAAAAAAAAAATTGGAGAACGGCACCAGAAATGCGGTGCCAATGGATGCCCCAGCAAATGTGGTGCCGTTCAGTTTCTGGTGCCGTTCTCCATTTTGCTGACGTGGCAGCACTTTTTGAGAACGGCACAAGGAGAACGGGACTATTGCTCCTAGCACTCTAAACTTGATATTCTTCATCAAAATTATCAAGTTTCTTCATTTAAAGCTTCATCAACACCAGGAGGATGCTTTCAAACACTTCTTTACTTCTTAAGCTATTTCATGATGAATTTAATAAGCCGATAAGCCATTTCACTTTCATAATCAATTATAAGCTTCTTTTCCAACATCATTGAAAGTGTAAGTGGTGCAAGGGGATACTTCTTCTCTACCAACATATAAATCTGCACATGTTGCATCATTAAGGAATGTACTCTACAGGATTCATACAGCTTCCAATCCAACACTTTGTATTCTTGTTGATTCCTCCATACTTCATCTTCTACATGTGGTTCAAACATTGTTTTCAAATCACCCTATAACAAAAAATCCAAGTCTTCCACTGGTCTTGTTGACTCATATTTAGCTTTTACCAACTTGTACAAATCTTCCAAATCTTCCTTGTCAAAACTTTTAAGCATTTGACTAAAGATCATGTACATTTGAGACTTTCCATCAGCTCTCATTATTTGATAATAGCTTTTTCTTCCTTTTTTTAAAATCTTCCATCCAACAATACTTGGAGACTTAATAGCCAAATGTATAGCATCAATTGCTACTTCTTCTTCATCTGGAATGATTTCTATTTACTGTTTAAGCTTTGTTGTTTCTTTGTCATCTTCCACCTTTTGCTTCTTTGTAATCTCTTGTATCAGCTCTGTTCTTGCTCTCTTTTCTTTGTCTTTTACCAACTCTGTTCTAAAGTCTTCAAATGTATTTACCCTTTTGAATGCTCTGTCAAACATCTCTTGGATAGAATCAAAATCTTTCAACTTTAAATCTTTGAGCTTGTATCCTTCTATGTTCTTTAGGTAAGTACACATTATCTTTCTCTGTTGAGCTTTTGTTAGTGGTTTGTTTCTTTTCTCTTCTGCTATTTTAGTTACAAAATGCTTTCTTCTTTTCTCTAAGAGTTGTTGAAATAATATAGCATTTTCTTCAATAGAAAACTCTTCTTGTTCTTGTGCTTGCATTTTTCAGCCAATTGATGATTAGCATCAATCTTTGCCTGTATATCATCCCATGTTTCAATCAAGGCAATATTGGCTTCTTCTTCTTTTTTAGTTTTCTCTCTTGCAAGTCTTTCTTCTTCATCAAATTCAGCTTATAAATTTAAAGCAGTTTCTTCATCAAGCCTGATTTGATTTTTCTTGTTCATAGGCTTCACGGGTTCTATCAATATCCCTTTACCTTTTTCCTGTGATTGTTATGAAGATAGTTGTGAAGATATTGTTGTTGTAGATTCACCCAGCTCTTGTATAATAACCCCTTTCTTCTTGGATTTTGTACTTTTCATTTCTTCAAGTGCTTGAGCCAAAATAATATCATCAACAGTTTTAATTATAGCAGTAGTTGTTGTAGCAGCACTAACAGTTGTTGTAGCACTAGCAATACTAACTATATCACTAGCAACACTAACTTGAGTAGCATCAATAATTAGCTTAGCAGTGTTAATAACTTCATCAACATCTTGTTCTGCAACAAACACCTCCTCACCAGCAGAAACATTCACATCATGAACACTAACCAGGGTAATTTATTCATCTGCATCAATAGCATCAATCCTCCCCTATTTGGATGCATCCTCATCCAAACTTTCTTCATTATCATAGGATTCTACCCTAGCAGTCAAACCAACGTTGTATAATCTCTTTAGCCTATGAGTTCTTGACTTATCTTTCTTTTCAAGCTTCTTGACCCTCCTTTTCAAACTAGCAATCTCATTATGTTGAGTGGTCTTTGTCTTCTCCAAATCAAGAACCCAATTTTGTAAAGTGGTACATAATGCCATCAATTCATCAAGTTTAAGTCTATCCTCATCACTTTGAAGTATGTTACCTCTTGCGATCAGTGAATCATTGGAATGTTTAGATACACTCTCAAACCTAGTTTGAGCAATAGTATCCCTCATGGTTTCTTGGCACCAGGGACCACCACCTGAATTAGTTCCTTGGGAACTAGATTCATTAGGTGTTGCCTTGGATTGGGTCTTATTTAGATTACCACTGTCATGCTCTGCTTCTAAGCTAGAAACAGTAGTGGCAGGCCTCACCAAACTGTCACCCAACTCCTTATGAACAACCTCATCTGCAATATTTTCAATAGGGTCACTAGGCTGAGGTACCTAAGTGTCCTTTCTTTTAGGCTTCCTAGGTTGTTGTGTCTTTTAAGGTTGAGTAGATGGTTGAATAAAGATGGGTGTATGATAGGGATCAGTTGGAATTACTGAACCTTCACCTAATTGTGATTGGTTTTATACCACCATTGTTTGAAATAAAGGTGTTACTCTACCAGAAAAAACTTTGCCTACCCTTCTTATATTTCTAAAAATCTTTTTAGTGTGAGAGGGTGCAATATATATTCTCTTATGAGTTGGCATCCCATCAAGTTGTTGGTCCAAAAATATTTGTACAAACGTTGGATACATCAAAAATTTGCCAGACAAATTATCCAAGTTTCTAATCATACTTTCAAAAATAAATTTGGAAAAATTGAATTTCTGGTTTGTAGCTAAGCAGATAATAGCAGATGCCATAGTACTACGAAATTCATTCCAGGCAGTAGTCTTTGGACTTAGACACTGTAAAATAGGATGAATTAGAAATTTCCATTGTGGGGAAAAGAATGGTTTATAAAAAGTTAGTTTTTGTGAAATTTTCTCATACCCCATCAATGTAAGTTGTTCAAAAATAGTAGAATTTGGTAAACAATCAACACCTTCCTTATCTGCTAGTTGAAGATCTCTTCTAACAGATGATTCAGTGATGATTATCTTCTTGCCATCTACTAGGGCATGTAATTGTTCCTCCCTATTAAAAGTTTTGGCCATGACAGTAGACCAGAACTGTTCAATGCAAGAAATATATATAGTAGGATTAATCGTTAATGCATACCTTATAGGGTGTGTATAACAACCCATAAATTTCATCAATGTAATATCCGTCTATGCAATGTACTATCCATCTATTAAATTAGATGCAATATATAAACCACCTTTTTACAGGGAAATTTTTTGCTTTAAACTCATAATGCAACGTAACTTGCATCACTATTATCTCAATATTCAACATAGCTTGCATCTCTAAAGTTAACAAGCTCACACAACCCACCTATGAATATGTCAAGAAAACATCATAACATGTTAAATCTACACTCTAATATCATTTATAACATGTACGATATTCATTTAACAAATTTTTCACAACATTATTATCAAATGAACTTAAACCGTTAATGATTATACCTAAACCCTAGTTTTATGTAATGTAAACATCTAAAGAGAATATACAAGCAACTAAGACACATATACAAGTATCTTAGCATCTCATTTGAATACATTTTCCCTCTAAAATAAGGTACAAGTCCTTTAAAGCATAATGTACAAGTCATTAATGCACGATATTCAAAATAGCAGTTATACCTCCGTTTTCCTAAGAAACTATAAAGTACAAGGAACTAGCAAACAATGCACTACATTTACATTCCATTTTCCTTTTCATTTCATAAATTTACACGAATTGAAACCAAGAAACCCTAAACTCGAGCTAGTTTCTAACCCGTGACCCATTTATTTATTTTTACCCATTTTAAACTTAAACCACTAATCAAATTTTGTCATAAACACTTAATGTACAACATTGCATTTCATATTCCTTCCTTATTATTCCATTGTACACGAATTAAAATCAAGAAAACCCTAACCGAACCCTAAAACCAACCCGCGACCCATTTTCCTTATTTCTACCCATTTTAAAACTCCACCAAGTATTCAAGCACCTCCATGACACACCTACTTCAGTCCCTAGCAGCTTACAAGCTCCTCAAACTCATTACTTGGCCACCAAGATGGCCACATCCCTCCTTTTTGCTCCATATCAGTCACGACACCACAAGGACCATCCACATCTTCCTATTAGCTCCTAGCCTTGCACACTCACATCCTAGCTCATCCTTGTCACCCATAGCTGATCCTTGTCACTTCCCACATGTCTTAAGCTTGGGCACTAAGTCTCCTTGGTCTCCAAGGAGTTCAAACACTATAAAAATGGGACAAACCCATTTCATTTCAACTCACACCTTCATATTCACTTCTAAATCATCAATGGAGTTTCAAGTCTGATCAAAAGGAGTTCTAAGAGTCCCAAGAGCAGAAAGAATCCAAGTCTTGAAGCCCTGAGGTAGTGATCTAGGCGTACGAGTGCAAAAGTCCCCATACGACCCGTTTTTGAATCCACAAGCTCAATTCAGGTTCTATAAGCTCCATTTCTATTTCATGACTCTTATAAGGTCCTAATGATCATAATTATACTCTTGTTAAAAGCTTTTTACTTAAAACCTACTCGTTATTCCTTTTTGATTCAAACCGAATCCATGAATCCCTAAATACGCGTTTTCTTTTAATCTATAAGCGATAATCCTAAAATATTGTTTTAAACTATTCTAATAAGCATTTTATTAAGTCTTAAAAATATTTGAGTTAAAAACTTAGGCGTTTTCATTATTAAACCCTAATTTGACCTGTTTTGATTTCTAGTTTAACGAATTATTATTTTAAACTTTCGTTACGTTAAAACATCTAATTTTAGCTTATACTAATAAGCCATAACCTGAAAATATCATTTGGAATCCTAAAATAAGCTTGCATGGTGTTTTGGACTTGTTTTGTAAATATTATCCATGCAAGGGGTATATATTGTAACTTTTTGAAACTTATAACTATAGGGGCTGAAAATGTCATTATTTCAAAGTTATAACTATAAGGACCTATTTTGCCAAGTTTTAAAGTTAAAGGTTTAAATTGTATATACTTTATACATAAAGGACTAAACTTGTAAAAGTGTATAATCCAGGGGTATATTTTGCCATTTTTGAAAACTTAATAAAATATTATATTTTTTTTATAAAAATATATATTAATATTATAAAACTTGATTTTATTAAAACCTGACACATTCGTCATTATTAATCACCGATCGACGCTTTATAAATCAAATACGTTATATGATTAACGTAATTTATCTTCAACTAACTTTTGAAGAAACTTGAAATCTTATCATGCCACGATACTAGGGAATTTCATATGAGGGGTTCCATTTGGGTATTTGTTTTGACGAGTTTGCTGGGTTTACGATTTAAAGTGCCCTCACTCCTCAAACAATACTGCTTGGCCTCTGAATTATGATAGCCCGAACAGTGATACAATATTTCCATAATATTTCAATCAAAATGATATTACATTAAAAGCTATATGACATAAAACATATTCAATCAAACTAAGACTTGACATATTACACAGATTGTGTGTTGAAGCCGTTTTACTTTCAAACTGATATACTAAACTTTCCTGCCGGATAGATAACATCGTACTACCATAAGGAAACTTTCTCGTACTTTTGCCATCATTCAGATTTCCTTGTACTGTTAAGGTAAGTTCATAGCCTCACTTTTAAATCTCTTTAATGTTTTTATAAACCCGTGAGGGGGATACATGCTATAAATTATGAGTACAAGTGTTTTCCAAACTATATGCTATCTTGATATACTATTACAACTAATGTCTAAGTCACTTTATGCCAAAAGACCCCCACTATCATGGACCATTAATCACTTGCGAGTGAACGCGAATATTGTGGATAGGCTTATCGGGGTTGACAAATCCCGTTTGTGTTAGCCGGATAGGTAACCAAACGCACTATATTTGAATCTCATAGGTATATGGCAATTGCCTACACCGGGGGCCATTATCATTATATATATCATTGTTGATATATACACCAGTCAGTTTGTGTGCCATGAGCTTAGACGTAATTATATAATACCACAATGCAATAATACTAATTTCTATAATAATTTTATTCAATGCAATTATTACACTTATGGGTATAACAAGGAAACTCATTTCTTTAAAATTTATTCTATGCAATTTATTACAATTATGGTTTTTAACATATGGATAATCACTGGTTTTTCTTTTACATATAAATATGAATTTCAATCATCCTTTGTTATTGGTATCGTGGTGTGGGGTGGTTGACTTGGGTGAGGCTAGGATGGGTGCTTAGGTTGTATAGTGTGGAATGGTACGGGTAGAGGGCTTATTGGTGTTGATGGGGGTGTTTATTTTAGGGCTTGGGTAGTGTGGGGGGGTAAGAGAGGGGGGGGGAGGGTGGGTGGGGGTGGGGGGGGAGGGGGGGGGGGGGGTGGGTCGGATGGGGGCAGTGGGGGAGGGGGTGGGGGGGGGCGGCGAGGTGGGGTGTCTGCGGAGGGGCGGGGCGGGGGGGGGGGCGGGGGGGAGGGGGGTGGGGGGGGGGAGGGCTGGGGTGGGGGGGGGGGTGGGTGGGGGGGGTGGGAGGGGGCGGGTGGGAGGGGGGGCGGGGGGGGGGGGGGGTGGGACCGCGGGCGGGGGGAGGCGTGGGGTGGGGGGGGGGGGGGGTGGCCAGGGGGCGGGGGGGTAGTGGGGGGGCGGGGGGGGGGGGGGTGTGGAGGTGGGGGAGGGGGGCGTAGGGTGGGAGTGTGGGGGGGGGGGGGGTGGGGGGTGGGGCGGAGGGGGGGGGGGAGGGAGGCTGGGGGGGGGGGCGGTATGAGGTGGGGGAGGGGAGGGGGGGGGGGGAGGGGCAGAGGGGAGTGGTGCGGGGGGGGGGGGGGCGGGGGGGGGAGGTGGTAGGTGGGGGGGGGGGGGGGGGGTGGGAGGGGATGAGGGGCTGGTGGGGGAGGAGGATGAGCGCGGGGGAACCGTGGTGGTGCGGGGGGTGGGGGGGGGGCGGGTAGAGGAGGGAGGGGAGCGTGGGGGGGGTGGGAGTGAGGGGGGGGGGGGGGGGGGGGTAGGGGTGGGTTGGGAGGGGGGGGGGGAGTCGGGGGTTGGGGGGGGGGTTGGGGAGGGGGGAGGGGGGGGGGGGGGTGGGAGTGGGGGGGGGTGGGTCGGGTGGGGAGGGAGGGTGGGGGAGGTGCGAGGGCGTAGAGAACGGTGGTGGAGGGGGGGGTGAGAGTGGGGGGTGGGTTGTGGGGTGGTGGGAGGTAGGAGGATGGGGGGGAGGGGGCGGGGGTGAAGGAGGGGTGGGGGTAGTGGGGGGGGGTAATGGGGGTGGGGAGCGGAGATGAGGGGGGAGGGGGGGAGGGGGGGTGGGGAAGGGCTGTGGGGGCGGGGGGAGGTTGGGGGGGGTGGATGTGGGGTGCGGGGGGAAAACGGTGTCGGTAGGGTGGGGTGGGGTGAGAGTGGGGGGATGACTTGTATTCAAACTATTTATCATAAACCTATGAATTTCACTCAACCTTTGTATTGACTCTTTTAAGCATGTTATCTCACGTAATTGAGCAAGTTATGACACGGAGTGGCATGAACTTGAAGATGGCTAAACTGTTATCATTCAAACTTTATGTTACTAGATTTTGGGACCTCTCTTTTTGTAAAACTCTGATAAATAAATGAATGATAACTAAATTTTCCAAAAATGTCTCTTTTGAGTCATTTTCTATGATTATGACGGTTGTACTATGAAGTAATACCCCAGATTAGCTTCCGCTACTATGTGTAAAAATAAGGGTGTTACAGATTGATATCAGCGCCATGGTTATAGAGAACAAGGTTAAAACCTTAACTATAACTACTTTTCTTTTTCCAGCCAAGAAAGACCTCCGTGTCACTACATTCCGGAATAGTATGTAAAGATACATAACTATTATGCTATTATATAAATAACTTATGTTAATTATGACTAGGTTGTTAACAGAACAATGTCTCCCCCAACCATCCTACTTTTGATATTGAGGATGCTTTCTCCTCAAATTTTCATGACTTTTTCCCAAACACATCGAGAAACAATTTTCCCAACTCTTCAGATAATTTTACTAAATATCTTTTAGCCACACTAGTCTTCTCACCTTTACGTGATAATCCATATATGGAAGTCATACCAGCATATAATGCTACTGATAATGAATTACCTATTCCTCTACTTCAAACTATTATTGCTCTACCTACTGCTTTGCCTCCATTTTCAGTATCACCAATGCTTGATTCGTGAGATTTCTTTCCGCCCGAGGAGATTTCACCTAAAGACACTGAGACTTTTGAATCACCCACTCTGGTATCTCCATCAATAGGATCTTCATCACCAATTAGGCCAACTACACCACCACTAGATTATCCCTTTGATGAATCTATCTTCATAGAGTTAGATAATTCATCATATCACGACCACTGGAAGGAGAACCAGACCCTGAGGAACCTAATGAGTCGGATTCTTATAATCATCCTGGAAATAATCATTGAGGATATCCAGGCTCATCATCAAGAATATTCTAAACAAGATCCAAGAACTCAAAAACAATGAGGAAGAACCACCAGATTAAGCTTTCTAGAATCCAACCACTAGATGTATGGTATAAATAATGACACTTGTCAAATTTTGTTATGAATCGACAAGTTATTTATACAAATGGTGATTTTGTTATACCTTATTGTTTCATAATACCAATTTTGTATGTCGAGATTGTTTATCCTATATCCTGTAGTATGATGACTCATATCTTTATCCGAGATTACTATGATTATTTTACCATCCGATTTTCTCAAACCTTTAAACACTAAGCCTCTTATTGGATCACACACTCCATTCTCTCCGTATCTATCTCTGGAAGTCTTAAATTCCAAAATTTCCATTGTATCATGCAATGCATTACCAAATAATGATCACAAGTTTTTACATTATACCTTAACTTGTGATATGATTGTATCATTTTATGGATTCTATTATGTGTTATCTTATGTTGATAGAATGCCTCCCAAAAGGATGTCAACATCTGAAGCACCGACAATGACTCAAGCTGCCATTAAGAAACTAGTTGCTGAAAGTGTTTCCGTAGCTCTGGAAGCACAAGCCACTAACATAGAAAATACTGATAATACCACCGGACCAAGAGAAACTCCTGTAGCAAGGAAATGCACTTACAAAGAGTTTATGAGCTGCCAACTGTTCTACTTCAATGGTACGGAAAGAGCTGTTGGTCTCATTCATTAGTTTGAATGAACTGAATCGGTATTTTCTCATAGCAACTGTACCGAGGATTGCAAAGTGAAATTTGTTACTGGTACTCTCACCGAGGATGCTTTGTCCTGGTGGAATTCCAATGCCAAACCTATTGGAATAGAGCAAGCCGACAATATTGCCTGGACTGAATTGAAAAGGATCTTGACCAATAAGTATTATCCTCGAACTGAAGTCAAGAAAATGGAAGACGAATTTTACAACTTGGTTGTGAAGGGAAATGATCTTAAGACTTACATTAGAAGATTTCAGGAATTGGCAACTTTATGCCCAGCTATGGTGCTAAATTCTGAGAAACTTATGGAAGTCTTCATCGGGGGATTACCCAGAAGTATTGAAGGAAATGTTACCGCTTCAAAACCTTAAACTTTGGAGGAAGCCATTAACATAACCCAGAGATTAATGGATCAGGTAACAAAGCATAATTTTGTGCAAGAAACCAATGATCACAAACAAAAGTTTGATGATAGCAGAAACACCGATAACAACAACTACCCCAATAATCGTGACCACAATAACTACCCCAATGATCATAACAACAATAACCACTCCAAAAATCGCAACAAAAACAACTACCAAGATAAGCGCAACAATAACAACCGTAACAATGATCACCACCAGCAACAGAATATGAAGCAAGAAACCTTTAGGACTTATACTACCACCAATGGGTATACTGGGAATCGTCCCTTGTGTAAAAGATGCACCCTACATCACATAGGCTCTTGCACTGTCAAGTGTCAAACTTGTAACATATAACACCCCCATTTTTACAATATAGCAGCGGAAGCTAATCTGGGGTATTACTTCATGGATACAACAATCATAATCATAGA
>BQNB010171852.1:0-13521 GCA_026074375.1 Tanacetum coccineum
AGCTAAGTATGAAATCTCATTAGTCTCTAGTAAATCATCATTACCTAAATGGCCGTCAATGACACTAAAATCACCAACATAAACTTGATTAAAACTCTCTATCTATTTTTTAGTAATGGATAATTAAATTAAAACATCCCTAAAGAAAAAGATGGACTATTAATTTGGAACGGAAGAAGTACTTTGTTATTGTATTACTTGTTATTGGTACTGTTTTGACAAAACTTTTGCAGATGTGTATATGTGGTGGTCATGTGAATCAGAAATATGTGTTTCATTTTACAGATAAAGGATGGATACGTATACTTGATAATTTATAAAACAGATAAAAGTATTTAATTTTAATGTGTAACTAACATCAAATACTTCAATAGTCCCATACCTAATCTTGTTTAACAGATGGATACGTATACTTGATAATTTATAAAACAGATAAAAGTATTTAATTTTAATGTGTAACTAACATCAAATACTTCAATAGTCCCATACCTAATCTTGTTTAACAGTCTATAGAGTTTTCAACATCAACATGCAATAATTGTGCATGCGTGTGTATGGAAGTTAAGAAAATTTTCGTAAAAGGTCAATGAATGTAAGCCTATTGATTATGACATTCGAATTTCGAAGGATTGAACTTATAAAAACTGCCTAGCTATTACTTCGTACACAGCGACGGAATTCATGAATTTTTGTCTCCGAATGTTAATTTTGTTAAAAAAAACTAGTTTTAATGCCCGTGCACGCACGGGGTTTAGACATTCTGTTTTTTTAAATACATGTATGATTTTTATTTTTATTTTGTTTTATAAGTTATGTTATAGAGTATTATCGAAATCATATGAAGAGAATAAATTCATATCTTATATATATTATATGAGCTTGAGGATAATTACTAATTTTTTTTTTCTTTTGATTTACCTGTTAACTAACTCGACATTGTGAGCCGACTAATCTCTACAAAACTACTCTTTTAGGTAGCCCGAAGTCGGCTCATGTGAACCTTCGAGGCCACAAGGGATTAGTTTTCTCCTCGTTTATTCGAACCATTGACTCCTAACTTTTGTTAGGCCTGATATCTTACCGTTGGGTATGCAGTTGATATTGTATATGTTTTATGATTCTAGTTGTATTATTGAGTCAGCTAACTTAAGATAATGGTACACTTTGTGTTAAACATGTAAAAATTTGTTGCAATCGAATTTAAAAGCATCAAGTTGAGTTATCAAAATCGTCAATATTTATAGAATATAAAAAGCTAAAAAACTCAAATAAGTGTTTCGTACATACAATATGTTTTGATCAAACAAAGATTTACCTATTGTATATCTTTAATACATATACAAATATAAAAAGAGTTTTACCCATTTTTTTCCGTCACAACACTTTTTTAAGAATATAAAAAGTAGCCAGGATTGTATATATATGGATTTATAGGCATTCATACATGTCATGGAAATAAAGACTTTTTGAGAATATTTAAATGTTAGAATTTTAGTTACGTATTTAACAAAAAAGAAAAAAAAAGCATTCTTCCAAACCATCATTGAATAGCTAGAAAACCTTTTATTAATTTATGATATTTTATGTGCCTTCGGTTTGTTTTTCTATTTGGTTTTGTTACAACATAATTTAGATCCGACAATGAAAATTCATCAAAAAGTTCTGTGGGTAGATTGAGATTTTCGTGATAGATACTGTTACATCTTGTTTGAAGTAAAAATATTGTGTACTGGTTGTAATATTTTAAATTTATAAAAGTCTTACGGGTATAAAGTTTAAGAGGTTATTTGTTTATTTTTTAAAGTTATAATAAAAGCATATGTTAAATTTATAAATTTAAACCTTAACTCCATAATAATTTATTATAAATAAAAATACTAAATTTTTATTAATTACCTTCACTTTTTTCAAGTTTTTTTCTTCACAAATTTGACACATATATTTTTATGTGTTTTTTTTCTCGTCATATTTCTCCACCACAAATTTTTAATTTTGACCAAATCGATTTAATTTTGACTTTTTATTGACCAATCAGATCACACGATTTTGCCTACGTGGCAAAATCAAGCGTTCTGATTGGTCTAATTTTTAAATTCATATGATTCAATTTGATGAAAAACTCCGAAATGATGTAATTCTTTTATTATATAAAAGATTCAAATTTAATAAATGCATCCGGCCCCAAAAAATTGTGCATATAGTCTTGTTTATTTTTTCGTAAATATGCTTGATGACTTTGTATTCTATGTATATCATACAACAGATAACGTTTTGACTATATGTTCTTTCTTGTTTGATCATGTCTCTTCCAAGTATGTACTTGTCTTTCTCGTGTGTGAAAGTTTGAATGAGAATACAAACGTGATCTTCTAGAGAAAGCGAGAGTGATTTTAAATTTCCTGCATTTCATTTTCGTATGGATGACGTTGCTCTAGCTATATGCATGACATTGCCATCTTATTTTTGTCTTGTTACACGAGTAGTGATTAGTGAGAGATAAATGGTGCAAAACTAGGTTTTGTGTCCGCGTTACGTTGTGGAGCGTAATGTTTTACGTTAATGACTAACTTTTTAACCGACGGATAACCTCATGGACTACTCTCGTAACTTGATAACCCCAAGGATAATTCACAAACATGAATGACCAATTACGTAAAATCTGTGTTGGAGTAATATTTTTTTTAATATTAAAGTTAAAAAGAAAGTTAACGGTCGTTACTTAACGGCCTTTAGTACTGTTCATTCTACTGTCCATCCACTCTATTTTTATTGTTCATCCATTTTTTTCCCGAAGCTTAACGACCGTTATCTTGCTAACGGCCAGTGGCGGAGACAAAGAGGGGGCACAAGGGGCATGTGCCCTCCTAACAAAAAAAAATGTAGTGTAAAATTTCTAAAACATACAGGTTTTTTTTTTGTAATTTGCCCCTTTAAGAACCAATTTGTAGTGTAGTTTTTAAAAATTATCAAAGTGTGCCCCCTCGAGCAAAACTTTCCCCTGCTAACGGCCCATGCTTTTTGTTTATGTAATGTATATAATTGGAACGACCAAACTTCATGTATCTAAATGAGGTCTCGATGCCTCCTGATGTGAGTAACGAGTATATATTAAGGCCATCCTAAGGTCCTTCGGAATCAGATGTTATATAAAAGTGTCACTGTCTTATAAGATCTAACGCAAACTATCTATTTAAATGTTCAACATATGACCAATTTAAGATATTTTATCACTTAATTCTTTTTTTCTTTGAGAAAAATATGTATACACACGTATAATTATTAACGAGTGAGACAAATTTTAGAGCCTTAGTCGTCCATCTCGCCCAACCTCAAGAAGGGCTCTGACATATATGTACTTGTTTATCTATTCGTGTTCAGGGAGAGTAGAATATCTTTCATGGGCATGAAAAGGGATTGAATCTTACACCCCCACCTCTCTCTTAAAAAAATGCGTTCTAATCTGTCGCTTATGTTTTCATTATAAAATTAATGAAAATAAAGTACAAAACAAAAATATAAAATTTGAAAAGTCAAAAGTATTAAAAAAACAAAAATATACGAAATTTAATCTGATAAAAAACTGTGTTGTACTTGAAGGGATGTTAAAAGAATTGTAGTGGAATGTAAACATAGCGGCACCATTGCTACGAACTGTGTTGTACTGTACGGTACATAAATATATAGTTTTACAAGTCGAAAGTGTAAAAACTCTAAGAGGCATATGTCGAGCTGCAAAAGTTAAGGATTTCTATGTTACTACAGTATATACTATATATATGGTACCTAGTCAAAGTGCTGTGACAATTCTTTTATGGGTTTCTTTATGAAAAATGGGTTGTTGAAAAACAAATTTTGGGCCAAAGTAGTTAAACTTAACACTTTATTTGGGCTCTAAAAACATTACTTATATCACAAATGACCACTAAATATTTTTCCTAAACAATGCCACTCTCACCAGAATCCCTACTCCAACTCCTCCAAAAACACATAAAAAACCCAACACAAATAAAACAAATCCATTCAATCTTAACAACTTTTGGTGACTTAACATCAACACACAACAGATCATTTAACAAATGGTCACCAACTTTATTCTACAACACACTTTTAAGATCATACGTTAATATTAACCCCATGCACACATTACATCTTTTTAAACACATGCATGCACACAATGTCCCTATAAATTCACACACGTTTCCATCTGTCACTAAAGCTGTAACTGAGACACTTTTTGGGAGTTTAGTTTATGGGCAGTCTGTGAAACGCGGGGTTTTGGCTGACCCGTTTGTTCAAACGGGTTTTGTTGGGCTTTTCGCGAAAAATGGGTGTGTTTGGGACGCGTGTAAGGTGTTTGATGAAATGTTTGATCCGTGTTTAGTCGCGTGTAATGCTATGCTTGATGGGTTTTGTAGGAATGGTGAAATGAGTGAGGGTTGTAAATTATTTCATCAAATGGAAGTGCGTGATGTATGTACGTGGACGAGCGTTGTGAATGGGTTTGGGAAAGTGGGGAGTTATGAGGATGTAGTTTGTTTTTTTAGAAGGATGGTTGTGGAGAAGTGTAGGCCGAATGAGGCGACGTTTGTGAGTGTGGTATCGGCGTGTGGGAATTGTGGTGGAGTTGGAGGGTTGTTGAATGGGAAGGAGGTACATGGGTATGTTATTAAGAATGAGGGTTGGATTAGTGCTTATGTTGGGACGGCTTTGATATCATTGTATGGGAATATGGGTGGTTTAGGATACGCGATGAGTGTCTTTAGAGGTATGGTGAATAAAGAGGTGTGTACGTGGAATGCGATGATAGGTGCTCTTGCATTGAATGGAAAAGAAAAAGAGGCGTTAGACATGTTCGATAAGATGAAGGGTGAAGGGTGGCGTCCAAATGAGGTTACTTTTGTTGCGGCTTTATCTGCTTGTGCTCGTGCAAAATTCATAAGCTCGGGTTTAGATATTTTCGACTCCATGTTGACTAAATTTGGGGTTACTCCATTGATGAAGCATTATGGATGTGTGGTTGATTTATTGGGTAGAGCAGGGTTTTTGGAAGAAGCAAAAGATTTTATGAAAAGGATGCCGTTTGAGCCCGATGCATCTGTTATGGGTGCTCTTTTGGGTGCTTGTAAACTACATGGGGATATTGAATTAGGAAATGAGGTGGCAAAGCGGATCCGTGAATTACAGCCCCAACAGTGTGGGCAATATGTTCTTCTATCGAGCATCTATGCTGAAGCCGAGAAGTGGGACAATGCAAGGTCGTTGAGGATTATCATGGCTGGTGTGGGAATTCAGAAGCCTCCAGCTTATAGTATGGTTAAGGCAGTGTGAAGAATTAGATTGTGCTCTAGCCCTATATAAGCCATGGACATGAACTAATCAGTCAAATCACTCACTGACCACTCTGTAGATGAAGCCATTTTGTTTCTCTTTAACTTAAGATATTAACAAATGTGACATATATTTTTCAATCAGAAGTAATCTTTTTCAGATAGCTTTTGCATACCGTACGGTCAAGTTCCTAAATTTGTCTACATATCAAGATCATGAGAGATGTGTAGTGTCAACCATCATGTGCAATAAGTAGTAGTTTGTAACTGTGTGTCAACAAGTCTTTGGTTGTCAAGCTACATTTAATTTCATATGATACTTTCTAATTTTCAGTCAGTTTAAAGGCATTCAATTTGGTGGCAATAATCCAGGCACTGTTTTTGTGTCGCTTCAGCTAGGTTGAGGACTTGAGGCAAGGGAACGGTAGTCTAGTAGCAAGATTAAGACATAATTACAGTGTTTCAACGTCTGGGGTATAAAATGGGAGTTTAGCTGTGAACATGCATCAGTTAAACCGAACCATTAGGTTCTGGTCTTTAGAGCAGAGTAACAGCACTGCTTTCACTTTTTCGAAGATACTTCTTGGGCATACCAGTTTTGTTTGACCACTTGCGTGGGTTTCACCTAATGAACAGTTTCCCGAGGGTGGTCTTATATCTGGTGGGATGGACACACTTGTTTTGGTTTGGAATCTAGCAACTGGAGAGAAAGTTCAGACGCTGAAGGGTCATAAAATGCAAGTCACAGGTGTTACTTTGGATGGATCAGACGTTGTATCAGCATCTGTTGATTGGTTAGTTAATTGTTTTAACTATTGCTGTAGTGATTAGTGATTTTAATTATTCGTATGGGACCATTAATCGTTATGCAATGTGTTTTTGGATTGTAAGGCTGTAGAATGAGAAGTTTTTGTCTTCTTAGTCATATGTGTGCTGAGGCATGCAAATAAATTTAATGGAAGTTGAGTACTCGAATTCATAAGGTTTCTATATTAGGAACGATGGGTCTTCAACTGATGGTTACTAGTCTTGATACAAGCCCAATGCAAATTGCAGCAAATGCATTAAAACTATGGATTCATGGTTATACTAGATGCAGATGCTAGCATATTGTCACAGGGTTATTGCAAAATTGATTAGTTAGTGCTTGCTTTATCAGCTGAGAGAAAGGATAAAAACCGACATTTCGGGTCTTGATTTTATTCATGGCTTAGCCATTCGCCCATTCTCATATTTTATGTGCATAGAGTAAATAGGTTTTATTATCCTAATTGAGTAAAACTTGTCAAATTGCTTATCTCTTTACAGTTACTGGAAAACTAAATTTTTTCCGGTTAAAATGCTACATAGTAAATGCAGTACGAACTGTTGTCTCATGTTGAAAGTTTTGCTATATTCACATATATTTAATGAGCTTGTGCCTATCATAGTGGCTAATTTTGGTTTTCCTTTTTTTTTCTTTCTGGAAGTACAATAAGACGCTGGAAAGGAGAGCATCAAGCTGAGGTTTGGGAAGCTCACAAGGCACCAATCCAAGCAGTAAGGGCATTACCTTCGGTCGAGCTTATTACAGGTTAAAATACACCAACTTTATTACTTTCGGATTTACTTTCACCATGCTTTCTATATACTCTCTCAGAATCATTATCTGTTTTGTTCGTCCAAATCCCCAGTCTTGCCCAGTTCTTCGTCTTTCATCTCTTTTCTTTGATCTTCTCAATATGTATAACTCTTCAAGTCACGATTCAGCTTCTGACTTTCTGTTATTTGTTTGTTTCTTATTTGACTATGCTTTGGTAGAAGAAGATTCTGACATATTGGTAATTCAGGTTCAAGCGATAGCACTATTAAGCTATGGAAGGGAAGCAAATGCGTACATACTTTTACTGGGCATACATGTATGTTTTTGCCTCTGTCTCCTCCTTAAGCGTATAGAAACCATGACTGCATATGCTTATGAATAGCGAAGTTTTATTATCAAATTTCAATTGCTTCTACACACAGGGTTAATGCATGTTTGGTTTCTTTTTTTCTGTACTTGTGATCTCGCTGTACTTTATCTGTATGTGCAACGTCTATGCACTTGTTATACTTGAGCAAATAGCTGGCATGCTAATGCATTTATTGCTTCGGAAATGAATCATGTTTAATAGCTGCTTTACTCTCTCTTCGGTTTGCAGATACAGTGAGAGGTTTGGCCATAATGCCTGATCTGGGAATACTGTCTGCATTGCATGATGGGTATACTTTCTGGCTATTTTGTACATCTATCTTAGGCATGAACTGCTGCGTTTTGATTTACACAAGCAAAAGTGCAAAACTACTTTGCAAAAGTTTGTACTTAAGCTTTTTGTTTCAACCTATTACGTACCCCACCTTGGTCAGGATAAAAGCCATATATTTTTATTTGCATGTTAGTATTTCAATGCCTACCATATCTGGAGGTGCTATAGGAAAGAAGGGGATGGATACAAACTTGGTGATAGTTAAAACATGGATTCATTATCCGAATTGAAAATAAAGCTAAATAATATGTACAACGCTGTTGTTTTTTGAAGTCATGTTAGTAGTACCCCAGTCTTCTGCTTAAATTATGTTGCGCATGATGTTTAAATGATCTACTTAAAATTTCATCTTAGACAACGAGGTTGATTTCTGAGCTAAAATACTTTCATCGATAGTGTTAAGGAAGTCCGGTAGATGCTATGACACAATCAGTAGTCTGCTTTTTTAGCAAAGGAAGAAAACAAGCTATCTACAGTATATATGTTGAACTTAGCTATAAGGTTGCTATCCAATACCCTTTTTGGGATCTTAAATTATCTCAATGTTTATTTTATTGACTATTTCGGGACCTAATAATCTAAAAAATCGACTCATAAGCTTGCTATCCAACACTTTTTGGGATCTTAAATTATCTCAATGTTTATTTTATTGACTATTTACGGACCTAATAATCTAAAAATCGACTGTAGCAATAAATTTGAAATTCTCACAGGTTCTGGTTGGCTTGTCATTGGTTTTACTGCACAATATATGCGTTTCTAAAATTCAGGAGTCGATAGCTCACTGTATTCAGCTATAATTTAGAATAGGGATAATTCTTGAAAAGCCCCAAGGTGAGAGCTCTTTTGTTTTTTTGCCCCTCCAAAATGGACTTTTTCTCAAAATGCCCCATGCGACTTATGCGACTTAAGCAACTTACTAAAATGTGTACAGGTCGCATAGGTCGCATGGGGAATTTTTAGGTAGCATGGGGCATTTTAAGAAAATTATTGTACACTTTTTTTTAGAAAGTTGCATAAGTTGCCTAAGTCACATGGGGCATTTTGAGAAAAGTCCATTTTAGAGGGGCAAAACAACAAAATGCCTCCCAACTTGGGGCATTTCAAGAATTAGCCCTTTAGAATATGTTGCATTTTGAGTTGGAAATTCTTGCAAAAAATTATAAGAATCAAATTAGCAACTTCTTTAGGATTCTAGCAGAGGTTTTGGTACTTCAAATCAGTTCTAGAAAGTTTCTGATAGCCTGTTTTCATCTTACCTCTGGATATAATAATAGAACTTATTATGTCTTGCCTTTTGCGGCTTCACTGTACGTCTTATGAGAGTTGCCTTATCGTAAATTTTCTCCTTTATTGATCTTTTTGAGCGTATGCATGATCCTTAACTAAATTTCTAAAAATATGTTACCTTCACTCTGTCAGAACTCAGAACTAAAGAGCTTTTATTAATGATGTATACATTTGTTTGCTACTTGACACATGCATCCTTTATCAACTGTGATCCTTAACTAAATTCCTAAGAGAATGTTACCTTCACTCTGTCAGAACTAAAGCACTTTTACTAATGATGTATAAATTTGTTTGCTACTTGACACATGCATGCTTTATCAACTGTGTAAGACGTAACCACCATCTTTGCTAAATTTTCCATTTTTTATATGTACAAACACAACTAATTTTCAATCTTTCCGTTCTTAAATCTGACTGGTCATTTTGGTCTTTGAATTACAGTTCAATCAGGTTATGGGCACTCACAGGTGAGGTGTTACTGGAGATGGTTTGTCACACAGCCATTGTCTATTCTGTCGATGCACACAAATCATCTGGGCTTGTTGCAAGTGGTAGTGAGGATGGTTCGGCAAAGATATGGAAAGGTAATATATCTTGTCCTTTGCATAAAGGGTATTGTTACTGGCTATACTTACATAAAAAAATTGATATTTTTTGAGCTGTATGAAGATGCCAATAATGCATATTGCTAGTTATTGAAAATATTGAAGTTGAAGTAAGGAACTAAAATATAATCTTTTAGAAGGTTTTTGCTTTAGTCAGTAAAATCACGATAATTGTTGTGATTGTATGTAGCCCGTTTTAGATGTATAGTATATGTTTCACTATGGTACTCACTACTCATCACACATATACTATTGCCATATCATTGAGGGTATCGTAAGGAAACTATTACACCTCCAAAAGATTGGGTATATCATTAAGTTTCTACTTATGTGAACTCTAACCTTTGAAAAAATGTGTTTCGCTTGTAGATGGTGTATGTGTTCAGAGCATAGACCATCCTGGTTGTGTCTGGAATGTTAAATTCCTGGAAAATGGTGATATCGTGACTGGATGTTCTGATGGCGTGGCACGTGTTTGGACTGTACACCAGGATAGGATAGCTGAGAGTCATGAACTTGAGGCATACGCTTCTCTACTTTCTCAATACAAGGGCAGCAGGTATCTACTACTTTCTATATAGATAATATGCAAGAACCGTGGATAGACATTAACCTTTTGATGGCTGGCTTATATTACAAGCAGTACCGTTATCATTTGATTAGTAGCAGCTTTCAGTTTTTCACTTTGTAGTTACTCTTACAATGAAGTTAGTTCTCATCTTTGATCTCACAAAATGTTTATGATTTCGGAGTAGTGTAAACTAGATAACATTGTGTCATGTAAATTTGTTTCAGAGAAAAGTGGCTATCCTTAAATAGAAATTTGCGCATCCTGGTTCAAACACATATTGTATATTTGTATGGCTACGCATCTACGGCTCAATTTCTATTTTTTATACCATTTATGAAGTTCAGACTTAGATGAATGATACTGTGTTAGTTTTTTGATCAAACAGTGAGCTGCACTAAGTATCTTATTCAGCTAAATGTTGTAGGTATCATATCTTCTGTAGCTAAATCAATCTTATGTTTTGTTTTGTTAGAAAGAGAGTTGGAGGCTTGAAATTGGAGGAATTACCTGGTCTAGAGGCTTTGCAGGCTCCAGGTAATATAAATTAACTGTCTCTATTAGCTATTGCTCAGTATTAATGTAACTTTATTGGAAGTTCAGTACAATCATAGATTGTTTAGGCTGGGGTCACTTATTGGAATAATTTTCAGTTGCTGAATGTTATGTTTCAGCCAGGGTCTATCGGTTGTCGGAAATAGTCTCGATGTTGTGTAGATGCTCAGTTGTTGGATTTCTTTTGAAGATTTATAGCTATCAGATTCGATCATAGTTGTAACTCTGCTATAATAAGCCCAAGTCTTCAATTCAAGTTTTTGTTGCTGGGTGATTTTTTGGGAGCCGGCTATGGAGATCGTAGCCATTAGTACTGTACTTGATATCTTAAAGGACATCTACAGGTTAACCGGTTCGTAAAATCCTATCTCTGGCTGTGGAAAAGTCAATTTCAATGATGAGATGTTTCGTTTGTATAGTAGTATTAGATTCTGAATCAATAACCATAAGGGCATAAGGCTATCACAAGTTATGTATCGTGTCACACTCATAAGTCATAACTGATAGATCGCACTCTTCATCTCCCCATGTCAATAGCCAAACTTTCTGTACTTTGATTAATCACAATGGCAACTTTTGACCTTAAAGTTCAGAAATCATAGCCATTTTAAAGGAAATTTATCAGACACATTAAACTTTTATTACAATAACATATAACTTTAGTGGTAAATAGGGGAGATTGCTTCATTATCAGTGTTGCATTTGAAATGCTATAGATTTGACTCAAAATTACAGTTTAGTATAAATTTGTGTCTTAGACAATGTATATGTAACGCCCAAAGCACATAATCTTCAATTCCTTTCCTTTTACCCCTCAATACTGAAAAAAAATTGGTGCGCCGATGTTATAATATGAATTGATTGCCTTTGTCATTACAAATACATGCTGCTTTGCATCCTACTTGAATGCGCGACTCTGAGTATCCTGATCATAACAAGTATACACTAGTCATCCACCCAAATAGCTAACTTTAAATTTGATATGAACTTCAAATGTTTTAGATGTTCCGCTATCCTGATTAAAACGACTATACAAGTAACCTTCTAAATTACGTGCACCTCTTTTTTTAAAAACGACTATGGTACTTGGTAGTTAGGCATTGGTGACTTGGTGGTGTCCTCCACTAAATCACAAACACAAATAGATCCAAGATAATATATATCTAATCTTAACATCAACTAGAGGTGAGCAAAATGGGCGGGCTTGGCGGGTTCGGGCAACGAGTCACACGGGCACGGGTCAAACGGGCAAAGAGTCCAAATTTTTGGTTTATACGTTTTCAAATGTTTTTATTCGTTTTATACGCTTTCGTACGTTTTCGCTCATTTTAGCACGTTTCTGCGTTCTTGTACGTTTATTTTATGTTTTTGAACGTTTTCACACGTTTTTGTACGTTTTCGTACGTTTTTCGTATGTTTTCATCCATTTTCGTACGTTGTCGTACGATTTCGTCCGTATTCATACAAATTCGTCTGTGTTCATACGTTTTCATCAATGTTCGTACGTATTCATACGTTTTTGTACGTTTTATACGCTTTTCTACGTTTCATCCGTTTTCTTACATTTTCGTGCGATGTCCTTTTTCATACAAATTCGTCCATTTTCATACGTTTTTGTACGTTTCATACGGTTTTGTACTTTTTAATACGTTTTCTTACGTATTTGTCCGTTTTAATATGTTTTTTTGTATGTTTTCTTACGTTTTAATGTGGTTTTTTTACATTTTTGGACGTCGTTATACGTTTTCATCCGTACAAAAGCGTACAAAAATCGTATAAAACATATATATTAAACGTATGAAAACGCCCAAAAATATACACATACGTATAAAAACGTACACAAACGTAGGAAAACGTACGTAAAAAGACGAAAACGTAAGTATACGTACGAGAACGGATGAAAACGTACAAAAACGGAAAAACGTACGAAAACGTAGAAAAACAGAGGAAAACGAACGAAAACGGATGAAAACGTACGAAACGGATGAAAACGTACAAAAATGGACGAAAACGTACGAAACGGATGAAAACGTACGAAAACGGATGAAAAAGTACAAAAACGGATTAAAATGGACGAAAACGGATTAAAACGTACGAAAACGTAAGAAAACCTAAAAATGGATGAAAACGTATAATAATGTACGAAAACGCAAGAAAATGTAAAAAAACGTATAAAACGGATAAAACCCAACTAAACCCATCAATAATATTAAGTGAAACCCAACTAAACCTAAGTTTAACCATTGGGCAAAAAAAAATACCCATCACATATTTTTTATCTCTGCCCATAATACCCGTTTATTCAATCCAAAGCTTTTGTGTTGCCCAAATAATTCAATTCTCCCCTATATAAAACAAGCTTACCTTCAACTAGATCTCCTCCTAAAACTCCTAAAAAATAACACATGGCACATAATCTAATTGTCCTGAAAAAAGATTGACTTTAAACAAAGAAAAACATTGACATTAACTCCCATTCGGATCAAAAAACATCAACCGGAATTTTTTCCACAAGGCCAACCATCAAACAAAAACCCTAATTATTATTCATACCACATCGAATCTATTACTCATAATCTATCATTCGGATCAGTACATATCATCAGAAATTTTCCCCCCAAATTAGGCGAACCATCAAACAAAAACCCTAATTATTATTCATACCACATTCAATCATTTACTCATAATCAAACCAAAACATATACATCAAAACACGCCCGATTATGATTGTAATAATTACAAAAGTCTATTATCACAAACACAAAATCGGATATATGAATCTTATCAGTTCTCAAATTCAGGTGCGTTTCGATTTATTATGTTGAATCATTATATTCACTTGGCATGATTTGTGGGATTTATTAGTATTTTCAAAATATTTCGAAATCAAC
>BQNB010171854.1:0-11549 GCA_026074375.1 Tanacetum coccineum
AAAATTATATAATTTATAATTTATGTACTTTTATATATTAAATGCGTCTGTTTAATGTCTGGCACGTATTTGCAGCTAAGCATAAGTTACTAAGAGCATCTCCAATGCATCAAGTCATTCAAGACTTGATGCATTTAATGCCTTTAATGCAAACATGATTTACTAGCTAAAGCTTTTGCCAAAGACTTGGTGTTTCTCAAGTCATTGGAAAAAGCTTTCCAAAAACGCCTTTGATCCAATGCCAAAAACCATGTCAAAAAGCTTTCTAGAATTGTAAAAAGTCTTTCCTAACTTTTGCCATTGGAGATGCTCTAAATCAAACCATTTTCATCACGAATATTATTCTGAAGCAAGAACGATGAATGCGATATACTGCAAGTATATTATGAACACAATGCGAATTCGATAATCATGGCGTACACATATGAAATATTAGCCGGTGTTGATTAGTGTTGATTACCTTACTGTTTGCTTGCTAGATATGAATGAGTTTCAAATGAGTTTTGATCGAGTTAAATTATAGCATTCTGAAATCAGCTAACATTTACCAACAAGGTATGTGGGTCGAATTACTAATAACATAGATACAACATGTATGGATCGCATTACTAGAGCACTGAAAAACAGAAGTATAAAGGTTATTCAACACTTTCTATTAAGTCGAAAAAACAAACATAATAACACAGTTGTATAAAAAAATAAATCACTAAATCTAGGCTTTTCTAACATACATTGCAACTAGTTTTTTCTTCTCCTTAGTCTCTTTATTTAGACGTTGAACTTCCTATATAAGCAACCACTTTTATGTTCTAATACGGTTTAAAGACGCTGAAAATAACGAATCGGTGTTTTTCGTGAGTTCAATATAAAAAACCTCTTTCTTAACTCAATTTTATCTTTTTACAAACACATGACCGTAAATGACACTCTTTTACTAATGAAGTATTCTTTTATACTTTTTTTGTAAAGAATCATGCTCTGTAAGATTTTTTAAATGAAAGTAGACTCAAATACTTTTTCTGAAAACTTAACTTACGCTTCAAACAAAGCTACGGTTGATTTTATAATAATTTCTAAGGATCTGTTTTGCTACACTTTTCAGCTTTTGACATGATGTACCAAACACGCTTTTGACTCGTTCAAGTTGTGAATTAGCCTACAATTCCTACATATGAACTGAAGTAAACACATGGGGGTTTCTAAAAACTTAGGCCCTGATTCAATATAATCTACTATCGATTTTATATGATTTTTCTAAAAACAGATTGCTGGACTTATCAGCTTCTGACCTTGCTATACTAAAACGCATCTTCAACACAATTAAATTCTGAATTTGCTAAAACTTTCTTCATAACAATTGCATAAAACACATAAGGCTTTCCAGAAATATAGAGCATGATTCAATCCGAGCTTCTATCAATTTTATACGCTATTTCTAACACGAGTAACAAATCCAAAATTACTTAACATCATATAGCTCATAATTCTATTAAGGGGTGTTTGGGTTAACTCAATAATCATCACCAACACCTCAAAAACATCATAATATGAATTCTAACATTAACCCATCAAACCCTCATTCATCAGTTTTTATTATCACCATTATTCACATACCTTAGTTATTCTAATGCCATTAGATTAACACTTGCCTTGTCAATACATATCTAAGTGTTTACCATTTAAGCATAATTTCCATGGCAAGTATTCCTACACCTTAACACAAATACTCACAAACACATAATATGATAATTCTTTATAACTCATGTCATAACCATGGTTACTTACTTGATTTCGATAGCTACTTGTTAGGTCTTGTTTATCTTGAATCATACATAATCAACCATGAAAGCTTAGAGAGAATAGTAGATGATGACAAGTATTTAAATTTCAAATGTTATTAAAATGGAGGGAAAAAAGAAAAGTTTATTACAAGGCATCACCTTCTAATGATGATTAGAAGGGATATTTATAGGAGAAGAAATGAGGCTTCCCTTCTGTTAGCCTTAATTATATTAAGTCAAACAAGAATGTTATCGGTCTTATTAAGTCAAACTAGGTCTTGTATTATAATAGGCTAGTCAGGTTCAACGGGCTTGGATTGTAATCTAATATTGTCCGTGTTTCGGGCTCAAAGTCCAAGTTAAACCAAGCCCGGCCCGTTTAGAAAGCCCAAGTGCAAAGCTAGCAAGGCCTGGGTATAAATATCCCTTCACCACACTTGGTGAAGGGTGTTGGTTACTTTTCTATCTTTTGTAACTCACCATTTTCTATCTAATCTTCTTGTTTCTCTCTCTACTTTCTCTCTCTAAGATTCCATCTTATTTTCTAGCATATTGGTAAAGATTATAGTTGTGTAATGGATTAAACTAGTGGGATAGCACTCACAATACAAACAAGCAAAGGTATTAATCTTAACTGATTTTAGAGTTTAAGTAAATTAGGGGCTGAATTGAGCTCTATCACAAGCTTAGAGACTTGTGAGAGCTTATGAGTAGCTTATGGAATAGTAGCAGCTTATGAGTAGAAAACAACTTATGAAAACTGAAATAAGGATTTTATTAAAACTCTAATTGGATTACAATGCCTTAAAATCTGAAACTTACAAATTACTAAAAGATAAAATTACATTTAAAGATAAAATTGCATAAGCTACAACTAAATTAAGCTAAAAATTCTAAAAGCTAAACTAGGTCTTTTTGTGTGTGAGAGTGAAGGGCTATTTATAGCCATCTTCTGAATCTTCTAGGCTCCTTGGTTGTTACACGCTCCTCTCATCATTGGCCCTTGATTCCTCTAATCATTGAGTCTTTATTTTTAACCGTTGGATTAGATTTGGTACACACGGATTGCCAGCGTGGTATCCGTGTGTCAGAAGCCTTTGTGCTTCTTGTGTGAGTACCTCAAGTGCAAATCCCAACATTCCCTTGTGTTACATGTCATCCAACGTGTCATTCTTCACATGGTATTGGCTAATTGGGGCGCTTGATGATGTATAACTTTGCCCATGTATACTTTGCCCCTTGAATTGCCCTTTCTAGCCCTCAATTGGTAAAAGCCCTATGATTTTGACCTGTGGGTGAATGGAGGAGACGGTGAATAGTGTAAACAAACTTTCCCGCTTGTTTTTTAACTGAAGGGTAAAAGGAAGATTTGACCGAGGGTTGACTTGGGTTTGGGCCGGGTTATAGGGGATTTGGGCCCGGGCTTGGTCTTGGATTTGTTATAAAAAGTTAACGGGATTAATAGTTAACAAATGTTAACTATAAAGGTTTTTAGCCCGTTAAGGTAAAGGGACCATTTATGTAATTTTGGAATTTATGAGGGATTGATTTGGAAATATTTGAAATTTTGTCCTTTTGTGATGTTGACTTTGGTTGACCATGTTGACTGAAGTTTGACCACAGTTTGACTTTTCTAGCTTCCTCCTGGCTTTTTGCGTGCTCTTCCGTTCCCGTGTTCGTTTTTGCCCGGTTTTAACCGTTTTCTTGTGATTTTTGCTTTATCCGTACCTACACAAACAAAACACAAAAACAAGTATATCTTTGCCATTTTTATTATGTTTTTTTGTCTTTATTGGGTTTATTTTGATATAAAGTGGATATGTGTTTTCACACATATCAAAATTCCCCAAACTAAACGATTGCGTGTCCTCACGTAATATTAGAGGCTCAAGACTAAAGTTAAAGCATAGTATGCTAAGTTTAAGTTTTTTGTAAAATGGAGCGACCTCCTTTAGGGGGAGATTGTTAGGAATACGAAATTCCTAGGAAAGTGTCGGTCGCTTCCATAGATAATTGTCGTTAGCTCGTTAAGTAATTTTTGGAAACTTTCATAGTTAGTTAGCTAAAGGCCCATGGATTAACCCATGCAAGCCCAAGCCGACCATCCATTGTAAGTATATAAGCACCTCTCCATGCCTTGGAGAGGTGGTTGGTTGCTCATTTTTACACACATTAATATATGTTTACTTTCTCTCTCTAAGTGTTCGTCTAACCCTCTCTCTCACTAAAACAATCTCTTTCCCTCTCATCTAGTATGTTATTTGATTAGTCTTCAATTAACCTTGCTAAATAAAGTGTTGTATATGCATATCAGGCAAGACAATGGCCACATTCTTATTCCATTCTTACCTGTGTGCAATATAGAAAATCAAACATAGCAAGACAATAGTTCTAATCTATGTTAGATTTTAAGAATAAAAGTGACACAAGCCATATGCAGTATATATGACCTGAAGTAAACTAAAGTCCTATTAGTTTTAAAAAATAATAGAGGTAGCTACGGCAAACTGGTACGTTATCTTTCGTGTTAGGTTAGTCTTAAAAAATTTCATTTTTCTTGCTTTTTAGTTTTATACATAGTTAATTATGCCTATATGGTTGAAAATACTATATTATCATAATCAGTTTAAGCGAAAGACATCTCAACAAAAAATGTCAAGATATGATTAGCTGTGTAGAATCCTAAAAAATGACTAAAAGTACCATCATTTGGTCGTAGAATTACTTCAAATCTTGATCTTTGGTTCGGCTAGTAAAATGTGTTCATTTAATAAAAATATAAACATGAATATAGTTTTGAAATAGTTACCGGTATAAAGTTCACATAGATATTAATTTTGGTCTTAAATTCGAAACTATCTCCTTACTGATATAACAGATTCTAATATAGTTGGCAACTTCTTATAAAACCATATTCATCGATTAGCTATAGAAACTATTGGATTTAATAAAAATTATGCATTATAATACAAGTATATAAACTCAGGTAACATGGGAACGAACAAACCTTTTTGATGTTCGCAATCATAAACCTTTTTGATGTTTGCCACCGTAGTGACTCGTAAGGCTCTTCTCTATAGCTTATGCAAACTAAATAAATTGGTCCTTTTATAAGGAAAACCACCTGTAGAATACATGAGTCATGATTCACATACAGTTTAAGTTTTTGTTATGGAAAGCCAATAGTTATAGTAAAAAAAGAAAGGCTAGTCGCAAACTATTGTGAGATTCTGAAAAGACAAAGCATGTTTATATAAGATGATGAGTTTTCTAGATTTCAATTATGTGTCGTGGCCCATCAAAAAGTTAGTATGGAAAACCTTAAAACGACATAAATTAAATTGTTATAGATGGAGATATCTTCAGGTAAAGCATTTTTGACCTGGTGTTTTCCTCGGTCTTCCCTGAAAAGATTAATGAAGCAAATTATTGGAGACCCTTTTCATCTTTAAAAAGATAAGAAAACAAATGAACAACAATCAGGAAGAGTAAATCCCCATATGTAACAGAATATTAGATGCTAATGAATTCAAGAAAAGAATCTGTTGAAGCGGTAAACACCAGACCTTGTTGAATCTTTCAGGACTTTGAGATAAAGATAAACCAACATGCAATGTTACGGTACATGACATTGAGATTCCTTACATGCTCGAGCAAGTAGTTGAAAGAGATGCCACATTTTTTTTGCAACGAACATAAGCACCTGATGCACGTATTTTGCGTTGTATCCTATGTCGGAAAAGTCCCTTCACCTTTCGGCTATTTGGATATCGGCAATGTGGAGACCGACACAGAGATGCATAACCTTAATAGCTTTTAGTCCATTATCAGAATTATAGCCATCATGAGTACACAACTCCACTTCATTTCCAATGAGTCTGATGTGATTTTCCCAAGTCGATTTTGCTGTTTGCATTTCTATCTCTCATGTTCCTATTATGCAGGTGGTATGTGTGTAATTACACATACCTTTTACCTAATAAATCGACCCTAAATGACTAAAAACGCACATAAAATGCCATAAATATGCTTATTTTTGTGTTTGTACTGTGCAGGTACCGGATATTCACTAAAGGACAAAAAATGAAGCCAAAAACGGACAAAACCGAGCACGGAATTGAAAAGCGTGGAAAAGCCAAAGTCAAATCGAAGCCAAAGACCAAAAAGTCAAAGTCAACCAAATGGTCAACTCCGAAAAGTCAAAGTCAAAACCGGAGCCGACACCAAAGAATACTTAATGGACCCACCCGAACCCATCTAATGGGCCGAGTAAGCCCATTAGTATATTCATGAAGACTTTTTAAGCCCAAGTTTAATAATAAGCCCAAAATCCCTTATTATTACATTCAGCCCAAAAAAACAAAAAAAAACAAAAATCCCTTTACCCATTTATAACAACACGTGGCCCATAACCACTTAACAAACCCATTTACCCATTTAACGGGCGTTAAAACCCAAAACCTTTACATTGTTAGTCCTTTACGGATTAACGGTGCGATTAAAACCCAACCTCAAGGGCCAACTATGCTTACCATAAGGACCATACCTGCAATATACATATACGAGATGAGGGGCTAGTTGTGCCATCTCCCCAAACTCTCAAACATACTGTACATCTTCTTCTTTTTCCCGCCACTTCCAAATTTGGCACTATTCACTGTCCCTAACCCCAGACACAACCTGCCAAACCTTCACACCTCACAACCCATGTGCTACCCTTGGTCCCCCCCCCCCCCGATCACATGAAGCCAAGGATGCCACCTTGACAATCCCTGAAGAGCTTATTGGACGAAATTGATCGAAGGCCAAGATTTGAGGACTTGGGCAACACTCAAATATCAATGGCAGTGATGAAGACTTGCTTCTCCTCACAATGAAAACACAACTAACACAAGTGAAGACACACAACAACTATAAGAAGAAGAAGAAGACATAAATGAAGAAAAAAAATGAGGAGTAGGATAATTTAGCTTAGTTTTAATGTTTTTTTAGTGTTGTTTAAAAACTGTGGGTGAAAATCAGTTGGCATTTGCTTATTTGAGTAAAGCTTTTAAACCATCTTTTCTGCCTTATTTTTGTGTTGACCTTGAGTGTATAATGCAATAGTGTAGAATCTTTCAAGTTTACTTTTGTCTTGTTAAATTTTGTCAAGGTTTTAGTTAAGAACCCTTTTTGTCTAAAATTGTCCTTTTTAATCTTTACTTTTAAGTGACTTAAACTTGTTTGTAGCTTTGGAATTTTAAGCTTAACCTCATTTGGAGTCATTCTCCATCTGTTTTAACTCTAATTTGGTTTTTAAGCTTATTTGATAACTTGTTTTTGAGCTTACTATGTGTCCCTTTAAAGCTCAGAATAGTGCCCTGGTGCAACAGCTCCTTTTTTAAGCCCTTTTTCTTTGCTTATTTTTTATTCAAACTTTATTCTTTTTGATGATTTTAGAAGCCCATAAGCTGCTCTTTAAGCTAGTGTAATCCTTAAGCTCTTAGGGTCCCTTTTTGTTGCTTAAATTTAAGCTTAAATCTTGTCCCCTAGGCTGCCCTACACTTCTTTGTGGCTTATAGATTATTTTGATTTTATGGCTTATTAGTCTGCTGTTCCTTGCTTATTTTTGGTTCATAAAGCTTATTAGATATAATTTGTCATCCTTTGGCATCTTATTTGTTCTTTAGATGCTTTTTAAGTCCTTATTAATAAGCTAGCAGTCCTAAGTTTTAGATATCAGTACTAACTCAAGGTTAGTACTGCTGAGCTTGTGGGCTTTTTGTCAGCTTATTTTCTTGGTTAATTTTTGTTTCTACCTGCTTATTAGATGTAGGAGATTAGTTATATTTCAGCTTATTAGGTTTTAAGTGCTTACTTAGTCTAGAAAAAAGCCACAGATTCTTAGCTTGTTTCAAAATTAGCTTCAAGTCCAACTGTTAACTTATTTATGCTTATTTCCTTGCTTATTTTGTTCTTAGGATTGCTTATTAGGTGTAGCTTTCTATCTGTTTTAGCTTAAGTTTGATTTCCATTAGCTTATTTAGTCTTAAGTAGGCTTATTAGTTTGGCTTTTATAAACTTAGTGTAATGAAGCAAATCTGTCACTTTTCTTTTTGCTTGGTTTTAGCTTATTTAAGTGCTTATATTTAGCTTAGATTTGTTCATTAGGACTGGGTTAAAGCTATCTTTAGCTTATTCATTTTCCTTATTGCTTATATTGTTCAAGAAGCCCAAAACAGTTTAAGCCTTATGTTACTTAGTTTAGTTTTTGAAAACTGTCTTAATGCCCTTTTAGGTTTTCTAGCTTATTTGTTGTGCTTATCACTAGCTTAATAGGAGTAGTTAAAATAACTATGTTAGCTTATCTTTGTTTTCCCTTGCTTATTGTGCTTAAAAAAAATAGCATCTTGTTTAGCATTTAGTACTTAGTCTAGCAAAACCTGTCTGTCAGCTTTTTATTGCTTATTTCCCAGCTTATTTTTAAGTTTCTAAAAAAGTATTTTATTTTTTTTTAGTTGCTAGTTTTTGTGTGCTTTTTAAGTTTTAAAAGAAAAAAAAAATTTAAAATAGCTTTATAAAAAGGAGAGTCCCAGGCTCGAACCCTGGACCTCCCCCTTGTAGGATCGAAATTCCTTAATGAAACACTGATATACTGTCAACTATGCGGAATCTAGTTGGCAGTACTTAAGAAGAACACACAATGCTTAATCAAACGTTTTGTATTATAACTCTTTGAATCTGCCTAAGATTGCAGATCCCTAATGCAATACTAATAATTTGTATCTGTCTAATGTCTTCCTAGATATCCTTTTATAAACATAAGGATAACCTCTAGTAGATGTACAGTCCTTGTATGACATAAACACTAATCAATACTAATCATTAAAATAGCTGTTACAAGATAAATACTAATATAACCGTCTAAATGATAATCTTTTAAGATTACTTTATCCACGGCAGTACTTCGATCTTTAACTGGCAGTACGTTGACTTTCTACTTAGCAGTACTTTGACCTTTTGCTTAGCAGTACGTTGACCTTTTGACTTGTATTTCCCAACAATCCTCCCCTAACTTGAATTCTACTAGCTTGACTTCAAGTTTCTTGATAGTTGGTCTTCTTTGTTCAGCATCAGTCTGTCTTGTCATTAAAGCAGTACTAGCCTTTAATCTTTTAAGCTTCATCCTTTGAGCAGTATCTTGTACACAATCTGTTTGAGTATATTGAACTGTAACCCCTTGTTATGAACATAAACACTTCTCTTTGTCTTTGCATCAAACAGATTGTTCTTCTCAGCAACATGTCTTCTCAGCAACAGCCTTTACCAAGTAGCCATTTACTCTTGGGCTAGTCAGTTCTTTGGTACCTAGAAAAGGTAATAATCCATGGTGAACTGAGAACCACTTCAACACTCAGAACATTAATCATAGTGTGTAGAATACTATATATACCTTTAGGTAAGTCATTACAACCATAATCGGATGGATAAGTCTTTACCTGTTGCGTTTGTCGGACTAGTCAACTCTCAGTAATAAAACATTGGTGAGTTGAGGACCATATAGTTTTGAGCAAACTATTAAAGCTATCAACGGATTTGAGTTCTCTTTACCAAAAGCCGTTTGCTTTGGAGTAGTCAATATTTCAGTGCAATACCATGGTGTATTGATCACCATACAATTTTTGGTAATTGTCAACATCAAAGATTTGAGATGTTTTACCAAAACTTGTTTGCTTTGGACTAGTCAATTCTTATATCTGTGAGATAGGTGATTGATTACCAGTTGTTGTATGGTGGTTAAACCAAACACTCAAACCCATAAACAGTTTAACTCAACAGTTTGTCCTTAAACCTTTTGCACACTCAAATTTCAAATATTTCAAAAAAACTTTTTAACTAACAGTTCTTTCACAAGGTATGTTGTTGTACACTAGCAGTACTTTGAATAAAGTACTGTTTGTTCACAGTTAAGATTTTTTATCAAAACAAAATATATTAATCTCAAAGAAAAGTTTTGATAAATCATACCAGTTGTTTAAGAATCATCGCCGTCTTTAGTTGTCCATAAAATGAATAGATGTATCAAAGTAATGGCTATTTCACTTTCATCTTCAACTTCCATTCCATGATCCAGCATTCTTATCATCACTCTTTGATAGATGAAATCTTCTTCAGCCCACATTATGTAATCATAGTACCTCCTCTAACTTCTAATGTGTATGGTGGGTGGGGGTACTCCTGAAGATTCATTAAGTCTCTACCTTACGATTTCCCAATCTTCTTGATTCTTCCAGAAGTCATCATCACTTATTTCAGCCATCTCCCAAATAGTTGTTAGATCACCTAGAAGTATCAAACCTAAATCCGGTTGGAGGAATTTGCTCATAAATTGTCTTGAACCATCTCGTTACAGATGATACAAATCCTGTCTTCTAGGATCATGCAGTATCACCATAAAGTATCAAAAGCCCTGAAATGATTATTCGCTCTGTGAATGATGAGATACTCTCCATCAGGTGAATCAATAACCTGGAGCTCTGTAATCATGGAGATTCCTTCTAGTGACTCTCTATCTTGTGCATTCTTTTCAAAGTCTATAATCCTAAGATAGTTTCTAAGCTCATCAACTGTCTCCGTCCTCAACTTAACCTTCTTTGATGGCTGTTCTTCAGAAATTGTAGCTTTTCTTTTCCTTAAGAGTCTTTTTGCTTCTCGTTCCTTCAACATCTCCCTTTCTTTCTCTGAGTCCATTGGAATAAAATCTTTGAAGGAGTCTTTAATAGATTCTTGAACTTTGTCATACAATTCCTTCATCTGTGGATACTTAAGTTTTTGCAAATTCTTGTATCCTTGACCTTTTAAGAAATTCATCATTTGATTTCTTTCTTGAGCAAGAGAAGTAGGTTTCCTTAAAGTAGTTTTTGGCTTTGCTTTCTTCAATTCTTCAAACCTTTTTCTTTCTTCTTCTGCATCCCATTCAGCTTGAATCTTTCTAGCAACCTCCTCATCATTTGTAGTCTCCAAGGCTCTGATTTGTTGAAGAGTTAATTTCTTCTTTTTGGGTTCTTCTACCAAGATCCCTTTGCCTTTATCTTTTGGGTCAGTAGCTTGAGATGGTTGTTGAGGTTGAGATTGTATGGGACCAGGAATGCTTAACCCTCTTGGTCTAGAGATATTAGCAAGAACTTCATCAACTTTGAACTGTTCTTCAGACCCTTCTTCTTGAGTTGGACGAATTGGGCTTGAAGGACCTGCTTCATCATCAAAATCTAAGGTCCTTGGAGTAATAGTACTTTGTCTAGCAGTACTTTGAACTGCCTCCAAATCCAGTTCTTCAGTATCTCCACTCTTTACATCAGAAGCCTTTTTCTCCTCAATATTGATTTCTTCAGTCCCATCACTTTTTCTTTCCAATTCAGGAGTAACAGCAGCATCTTTGTCAACAATATCTTCAAAGAAAGGATCTGCTGTATAATCATCTTGAACATAGTGCTCTTCAGACAAAGTACCTTCTTCCTTATTCCTCCCCAATTTGACTAAGCAGTACTTTCTAAGACAAGCAGTACTTTGAGTTGGCGAAGCAGTACTTTCAACTGAAAAAGATCTCCAACTCAAATTTGTCCAACCACAACCCTGTAATCTTGCAAAATATCTCTTCAAATCATTAACACTCTCAACAATCATTCATAACATCCCCTTAAATGTAGCTAGAGTGCTTCCAAAGATCCATGCTAACCAAAACAGTACTTTATATGAACACCAGTACTTTCCATGTAGTCCTCCCCTCAA